>JAVQKG010181478.1:0-16352 GCA_036025885.1 Hypseleotris bucephala
GGACAGCCAGACAGAGCAGATAGACAGCCAGATTAAAAAAGTAAAAAAAAAAAAAAAAAGATAAATGCAGCCTCAACAGGTCAGCAGCCAATGTCCTATTTGTGCCGGTCCCAAGCCCAGGTAAATGCAGAGGGTAGTATCAGGAAGTGCATTTAACAAAAAACCTATATGACAATTCAAATGGATCAAATTATAAGATAAATATATAGCATAGTTAGTATAATCCTATATATAAGGGGGATTTTACACCTCACAAATTTCCAGCCCCCCCTAAAATTTCTACTGAACCTCCTAGTGGGGCTGCCTAAATCCGGCCCTGACCATTAGTATTCTGTTTGTCATAAACTTTGATATAAAATTAACTAGCAGTTGGCGAGGCAACTTCTACCATCTTTTGTGCATGCCAGTGTTCACAAAGGCTAGAATAACCCCTATAGGCATCCATGCACACATATGTAGCATGTTTGCCTACATACTGTCAGTGCTTGTGCGGGCAGGCCTGCTGTTTGCCCCTGTGTGTACATGTTTGTGTTTTTGTGACTGGTTAGGTGACTGCGGTTTGGGCCTGGGCCTGATGCGCCCTCCTTAATGCGTCTGGGAGGTCCAGAGGAGTCGAGGGCTTTGGAGGGCGTGGATGGTGTGTCTGCTACAGAGAGATTTATAGGCTTCAGCCAGGATCACTCTCTTTCTCTGGTGCCAAGTTAAGCAGTAGCATAATTAAAACCTCAGAGGAATCCTTTTGAAGTCAACAATGGACTCTTAGGCAAACCTTAATTCAAGCACATATACTGTACACATGCACACAGTAAAAGTCATGCACACACTTGCACTTTGTCTTTGGTCTTTTTATTGGATGAAATGCACAACAGACGACCACACACAAGCACTGTACTGTCAACCAGTTCTCAACACATTTGGTCTTTGGCCTAACTCATCCTTTGCAATTGCGGTTAAGCTCTTTAGTGTCATACACAAGCTGCAAATTTTTGGGCTTGAGTGTGATTTGCTTTTGCTCCAATACTAGCACCATAAAGTAACAAGCAACATTTCTGAGATTTTCAATGTTGTTAACCTCATCCATTGTTCAGTTTTGTGACTAATGCAAACTAGAAACCTCTCTGAGACTGCAGACCCCAAGGCAAGTTATGGATCCAGACTGTGATTCAGGTTTCATGCCATTCCTGACCTTCTCTCAAAATTTAATCTTAATACGTTGAGTAGTTTTTGAGTAAAGTTACTTTCAATGCAGACCAACAGATGAACAGTGGGACAAGCGTTACAATAACTCCTTGAGGTAATTAAATTCCTCGTAGCACATGCTTTTTTCATTTTTTCCCATTGGTGAAATGTAAAGTATTATACATAGACTTGCTAGTAAGTCAGTGCCAAATTCACACCTCTTCTAAAATATATCTTTTTGTATTTTTTGACCAGCAATAATCATCCAATAAAACCTACAAAAACAATATGTGGCATAGAGCCTCATTAGACTTAAAGACAAGATGGCCCCTTGACCGAATGTCAGTACATTACAAAAAAAATGACTCTGTCTTAGCTCTGTCTTAGCTCCACATATCTCCCACGTAGTGAAAAGATGCAGGGCAGATTAGATTAGAGCTCTATTTGTTTCTGCGAAGGAAATTCATTTTGTCTGGCCAGCCCGTCGCAGGTAGATTTATACAAGACAGTTATTACCCAGCCCGTTGCCATCACGCGGGGAGCTCCCTCATATCTGTGAAAACTCTTCTAGGTGCAGTTAAAGGTGTTGACAGCATATGGAGCCAAATTATGCAGCAAAGCCTTACCCGTGTGAAAATGGAAAGAAATGACATTCTACCTAAATGCCTCTCCTCCGTGTATACTAACTCCATCTTTCACCAGTCACGGGCGTACACACCGGCGGCGCATACAGTGCAGGACAATTACTCACATTAAACACCAACAGATGCCAGCTTGATTAAATTTGACCGCGCGATCACAAATGGAGGAGGCGAGGCTGGTTGGGCGCGGAGAGGCTTCCCAGAGCATATGCCGCGCGGGTCGACGAGAGGCGAGAAAACAGAGGAGGAAAGGCATCTGAGACCGCCTGCTGTTGCTGCAATGCTGACAACAATGCAACTGTGGAAAATGCCCGCGGAGCTTAACAAACAGCACTGGGCCTTGACCCAACAGCCGGCCGCATTAAACCAGGAGTCATGTAAACATAAGGAAGGAGTACATGTTAAAGAGTTGGTCTGGGTTCTCTCACTGGGGTTGTAAATAGGACTATTACAGGCTATTTGATGATGGTTGCTGGTGGGAGATGTAGGAGGAAGCACTAGGATGACAGGCTAAGTATTGTGCTGATTAGTTGTCTAAAAAGACAACGGGAAAATGTGTGTAAATGTAGCAGTCAGGATAGAAAAATAATATATTAAATGTTTCTGAAAGATCTGTTTGGCTTTTCACTTTATTTCAAGGGTAGCCACAGAAAGTAACTCACATCGCAGAGGTTTTTTTTTTTTTTATACTAGTTGTCCTTTCTGATGCAACCATACCTTTAACCAAGGATATGTACTGCCACATATTTTCGCTACAGGAACTATGGACCAACATCATCAAAGATGGTTGGTACGATGCTGACAACAATGCAACTGTGGAAAATGCCCGAGGAGCAAAACAAAACAGCACTGGGCTTTGACCCAACACATATCCGTGTTAAAACGTGAGTCATGTAAACATAAGGGACGGGTACATGTTGGAGAGTTGGTCTGGATTTTATTTCTGGGTTGTAAATAGGTAGACCATTAGGAGGTATTTGATGGTAGGAGGAATGAGAGAACGTGCCAGGATGTTGGGTTTGCTGACTGAGGAGTTTAAACGTACTATAGACAATGTAGGTACCCCGACTTCTTCCCACCATCAAATTTAGACTGCCTACCATGTGCTTTCCTCCTTCTCACCTTTATGTATGGCATTTTTTCTGAGTATTTTATAGTCAAGGCATTTACAAGAGCCCAGAGAAACCCCTTTTTCATAAACAAAAACTAACACTTAATAACAACACTGTAGACAGTCAATAGAGGTGTAAATTGGACCATATACTGATACACTGCTTTTTCACAGCTCTGACCCAACCTCTACATGTGTGGCATGTATGTTTCAGTTGTGGTTTTCAAACTATGGTAGGGATATCGCTGGTGGTAGATGGGATTTTTCTAGTGGTTTTCAGGAGTTCTTCTGTTTGTTTGTTTGTTTTTTTGTTTAAATCTAGTTATGTTCTGTTAATTAGTTCCTTTCTAGTTGGGGGCTTTTAAAATGATGTTAGTACAAATCTAGTCTGAGTTTACATCTGTTTCAGTACTGGTTTTAAGTGCTCCTGATTTTATTCCAAAAAATAAAATTGAGAAACAAATATTTTGACACAGTTATTGGTGTTAAAAAAGTGTCGGGTTGGTTTAGCTAAGTAGGTGTGGCCCACATACAGAGCTTGAAATGCTTGCCCAGGGGTTGTAAGTTAAAATCCGGCTCACGACAGTTTGCCTGTCTCTCCCCGCTCTTCTCCCTGGTTTCCTGTAAATCTAATGTTCTGTCAATTAAGCTGAAAAGGGCCCAAAAATCATCTTAAAAAGTGTCAAAGTATTGTTACTTTGCAACATGATCATAGTGAAAGTTCAGAATATTGGGGGAGGGAAAATAAAAATTCTTATCTTGCCTCACAACTAGTGGCGGCGGTGGTATATGCATCGATAAACCCATAAACAAACTGTAATTACTAGCCCATTAGAGTCACAACACAAGCTCATAATCTGTACACAGGAGGGATAGGGGCCCGACGCGAGCCACTGAGCAATGCATGGTGGGAAAAAAAAAGAAAAGTAGAGCAAAACAGTTAATGATTTGTGACTGGGGGACAAACAAGGCGTTTTGAAATAAGGAGCTTACACACACTCTCTGAAGACATGTAGCAAGTGTTGACGCTCATCAATGTACACACGCGGTTGTTTGGCTGTTTGGATTAATTTACAATAGGGGGGTGATCAGGAAATGGGGGAAGGCAAATTGCCGTTTTATTTGAGGTGGATAAACAGATTTCTCATCCGGGAGCAATCAGAAAATAATCGGGACGGTGCTGAACAACAAATGAAGTGTTTGAGGAAAGGGTAGAGTTTTTTTTTTTGAATGGACTCTTTTTGGAGTGGCTTATTAGTCATGTATGACCAGTTTGAATACAAATTACAAAATGTACCTGTCTCCAAAGTGCTCAATTGAAATGACCCCACTGCAAAAAATCTGTGTCCCCTTGTAATAATGTAATGCTTTATATTATTACTATAGCATTTTGTAGCAGAGTTCAAATTTTGCATTTGTCAATAGAAGTTACAAATTATAATATTTTAATCATGCAACTATCAAAGCTTAACAGATTTACTCACCATGTTGTAAAACTTTAATGTTCAATGTTTAATGCCAGCTCATCTCACATTGTGATGAAAGTGAGAGTTGACAATGAGAGCTATATGAAAATATGACAAATCCTTAAAGTCTGTGTAGGGTAAACCAGAAATCTGTTAGGCTACATGAAGAAATAATAGCAATAACTAATTGCTTAAAAAAAAAAATATGGGAACTTTAGACATACATGTAACTGTAACAAACAGAAATTCAAATCAACATGAAATGCAGTGTTTTTATTCCTACATTGTCCTGTCGCTGTGGCCATCCCTGTCTGAGACAGGTGTAGAAGGATTGAAGGCAGAGACCTGGGGTTGGTTCATTATACAAGCTTCTATATAGAGCTTCTCTGTGGCTTTAGGTGTCACTCCACCACCCTAACCCGGATTGTAGCCTTTTGCATGATACTGTGCTTTCCTGTGACATTTTGGACATTAATATTGCAAGGATTTATTATAAAGCCTGTCTGTAGCCTTATGTATTCTTACAGTCTCCTTCAAAGGCACTGGTCAGGTCCTCTAACCTGGGAAATGCAGGCTGTATGTCCTTTTCTCTCCTTGTAGTGGGATAGGGGGATATGCAGTGATCCAGTCGGAGTGTGCTTGTGAATACACTGGTGTTGTGCGCGTGAACAGCTCCTTTACCTAAATCTCCTAACCTTCAGTGGACGCGGTATGACTGAGTGATCAAGCAGATCAAGCCGGCGTCGAGCTCGTCTCGTCTCCGCGCTGACATTTCACCAAACCCCAGGCAATCGAGGCCTTCCTGATCCTCACACAGCACATGTTTATTCACAAGACAGGTGGACCAGCTTAGACTACAGACCACTGTAGTCAGAAGGGACCGGACCAATGAGGGGACACTCTACCTATCACTGTCTCATTTTACAGTTATCATTAAAGTTGGCGTTATCATTGAAATATCCAATACAATCCAACTTTAAAAAAAAAAAAACACTTTAAAATCAACACATTTGGCCAAAGTGCTGTACACCAGCATTACACAAACATATCTATTTCAAAAAAGCCTAAGAGAATAAGAACAAATATAAAAGTAGTATAAATACAAAATACATAACACTATAATGAGATTAAAGGGACAGTAAAAGTCAAACTGAGTTAAAGGCCAAAAAGAACAAATACGTTTTAAGAAGGGATACAGTATATAACATTTATGAAGGACTGAATAAGATCTGATATCATTTTACTAACTTCTATAATGCCCACCACCAAACTTGAATAAATCACAGTAGCATTTTCATCCACTGAGTGACGAATCTTGGCAAGGGGCACAGCAACAGTATGGATTGATTGGAGCAGTAATTGGACCACCAAACTTTGCTTAGACCTGTGTGGTATCCAATGCAATGCCCACTTAGTTTTAAGACCACCTGGCTTCAAAAAACACTCCACAAAACACTAGAAAGGAAAGCGTTTTTTAATGGATAAATATTAATATTGCTATCATGCAAATAGTGTGTGCTTTTCTAAGTATATACACTAATCTCTGTTGGTTTATTAAAACAAAAACAAAAAACTACTGTTCAGCAACTGAGACAATTTTACATTTCTCTTAAAAACACCTATTTTTAAGCATCTCTCGGAGGATCTAATCACTGCTTATTCATTATCATTGTGTGAAATATATATATATATATTTTTAAATACAATCACATCTCTCCCACAGCTCCAAACTGCATTTCTATAACGACTCAAAACAATATTTAATGTGTACAAATGATGCCAATTCTGTTCTGTTGTGTTTTCTTAGAGTGGCGTTGATTAAAAGATTATTTGAATCCATCAACATTATGGCAAATGCTCTTATTTCTCTAAAGGTTTTTCTCCAGCTGAAAATAACATGAAAATGGGCTGTATGTCAAATTGTACTCGTTGCCAATGTGTGTGTACATGTGTGTAGGAAAAGCCATTTTACAAGGTTCACACGCTATTGTTTTATAGTTTAGTTGTTGAATTGATTGAGAATTGAATTAATGAGCCACCCTCTATACAATTATGTCTGCATGTTATAGTTGAATATATGTTTTCCAAATTGCAATGTGTTTTTTAAATATCAGAAAGCATTTATTTGTTAAAAAAAATTCTTATAGGGAAAAATGTGTTAGATGTTTGGAAATGTGGCTAGTACAGTAAACCAATAAAATTCAGTTCTAAAACACAGGTGACCACAGGAAAGGAGATGGCTAAGTAATGTCCATTCTGTGCTGAAGAAACTGTCCACAGTGCAGTTTGGTGAAACGTTAACATTGTCCGTTACGTGTCCTTATAGAGCGAACACAGGAGAAGTTTGGTTGTTATGGCCAGGAATCGGTCCATGAAGCAATATCAAAGTTGTGGCTTGAGAAGTGTTGATGCTACCTCTGTGGCTTAACATAGGTCAGTCTTGTTACAAATGAAATATGGCAATACAATACAGTCCCACTTATTAAATGTGTTTTCAGTTGCATTTATTTGTTTCTCGGTCTATCTGTAAGCTACTTTATGCAAAAACTACTGAACGGATTTGGGTGAAATTTTCAGGGACGGTTAGGAACGAACCAGGGAACAATTGACTTGATTATGGGAGTAATCTGAATCATGGTCCAGGTCTGCGTTCTCTGAGAGCTTTCTAGTTAATGTTGTCTCCAGTTGTCCAGCTCAGAGTAGCATCAGAGGAAAGTGAGGAAACTTTTAGAACTGTTGTCGTTTTTAATTCTAATAATATATTCAAGGGGCAATACCAATAGATTGTAGATGTAGATTGTGCATTAATTTAAGGAATGATCATTGAGCTGCACTCCTTCATTTTAGAAGTCAAGGAAGTAGTCAAACCAGGAACAATATGAGGAATCCAATTCAAATGTGCCCATGGAGTTCAACCCACAACTTTGCTACATGCTTGGACTCCTGTTTGTCAAATGTTAGTTTATCCTACAGAACTGAATGCTTGTCTATCTTGGGTATCTCGTGAATATGATGCACCTACAAGATTGCTTCAGTACTGGTGAAGACTGGCCATTGAACAAGTAAGTAAACTGTTTATGGACTGCGATTGGTTGAAGCTAAAAATATATTAGTGTTTTGAGGTTGCATAAGCTGTTGGGTCCCTAGGCGAAAAGAAAAGCGGCTTTTCTCTCACAACAGTCGGGAGGAAATGTCTTTAGGTCAGAGGTGCTAAATAATAACGGGTGATGCTGGCGCTGGGAGAGGAGTTATTAATTACACTACCTGCCGATGTGGTGCGAGCGTGGCATGTGTTTGTGGCTAATGCGGCTGGTGTTTGACCGCCGCTCAGCGCTCTAATGTGTCTGCAGGGACAACGGAGCTTCTAATTAATCCTGAGCTGACGGCCGAGCCAGGACGTCCCACGGGAGGCATCAGGGAACACAGGGAGTACGGCCGTATACTTATCCACACATTAGACTGTGCACTCGCTCTGGGACGTGGAAGTGATACTGAGATCATTCTAGTCTGAAGCTGTTTTGGTCTGCTTTACTTTGATCATGTTTGGTGTGAGATGTTTTGTTTTTGAAAAGTATTTTTTCTAATCTGTCAGTCAGCCAAGAGAGTGGAAAAATAATTACAAAGAATATTCATGTGGTGCCTGCATCAGTCAAAGTTTCCTCTGCTGAAAAGGTTGTCTGACGGAGGATGAATCTCATGCATGTTTGTCAATATAATTTGCTCTCCCCTTCACCCCTGAGGAACAGGCCTCTCCCTTAAGGTTTCCCACTCAAATGCCAACATCTGTCTGGCTCCACAGCCACAACCAGACACACTAGGACACCTCCATCAAAGGTATTCTCTGCTTGACACAAGCCACAAGGTGGAATCTCAAAGATGGAATAATGGGCGCGCTGAAAGGGCTTTGGGTATGCTAATGTCCCAGTGCAGCCACCACTGCGTTCTGCCATCCATCTTGTTTAATATTTCACTTCTTAATGGGCAAAAGTGGAAGATTTAGTTTTCTCAAAGGAAGACTGATCTCCTGTTTGTGCCTTGTCTAGCTGTCTCCGTGATGTCATTTTCTGGGCGACCATCTTTCAAAAACGAAGACAAAACATTCAGTCATAATGGTCCGAAAAAGAGCAGCTTTTCTCCTCTTTGTGGCGCATAGCTCATGATAGTCTGAGCAAAATGTAGCCAAACGCTGAAAGTCCAAACGCATTGAGATCCACAAACAATTTGGCATAGCTGCTCACACTCATCTCCATTCACAACCTTCTTTTATGTGTTTTACTTGGCAACCCCCCTCCACCCCCACCCACCGTAGTGACAGGCAGAGTGGGTGAAAGTAGCACATTGCAGTATCACACCACTTTCTAGCTCAGCGCCTTCATTATATTGTCATTTTGAATTATCAGTCACGATGGACTGGCAGGAATGACTGACACATTCCTGCGAGCAGAGCTGCTACAGCCTGGCTCTCCGGCGTGTCCTGGCAAGCCCTGGTTACAGTGTGCCAGACACAGGAGGGCCGGCCAAGTGTCTGGCCAAAGAGCTGCACTAATACCACATAAATACGAGAGGGGGGGATTCCCCGGCCCCACATTCAAGAAGAAGCACCTATCCATCCACTGTAAAAATGTCCATGGTGCTGTAAAATTACAGTAAAGGCTGTAATATGTGGTTACTAGTTTTGCAAACAGGAAAAATAATTTTATGGTATGCACATTTCTCTTCTTGGTTAAAGGAAATTGTAAATGCCTTCATAATTACAAGTGGAAATGTCCTTTTCAGCTGTTTTAATATATTTGATTAAATTTTACTGTAGTTTTTCCAGTTTACAGTTTTGTTACCAAATATTGTTGCTGATCGATTTAACTATACATACAGCTATTTTCTGTTGCTTGTTTCCTGTAATCCACTGTAAGATATTTTTTTTACAGTGCATGCAAGCCGATCTACCTGGGAAGTCCTGTGCTCATGCTGCCATTATCTGTAACAGATTCCCAAAGACACATAAAAGGCTGCAATACAGATCAGCTACCTTTTTAATATCTTCACCGTATCCATTACCAAATGTCAATTCTGAGTCAAGTGATATAATTGAAGAAAACAGATGCTCCGTCGCCAGGAATATGAGCCCCTACAACTAATGTGAAAATCTACAACAAGCAAGGGTGACAAAAAAGATATCACTATAAAATGCGGTTTTAGCAGCAAATTAGATTGGCCACGGTGACGGATTTTCACCATAATTTGCATTTTGCATGTAAGCAGCGCCGAGCCAAAAATACTTGGCGCAACACCACAGCGGTAGTCTCCGAGGGCTTAGCAGCACCAGCCCTGGAACAGAGAAGGCTAAGACAATGGGGAGAAGAGAGAAGAATGGAGAGGACACGCTAATAAAAAATATAAGGGGGTCCCAGAGCAGCCGGGGTGGGACGGGGTGTTTCACAAGACACTGGGATCCACATCAACCGGTTAGCAGTGGTTTTACAGCTATGACTTTGCGGCAAAAACCACTTTGTTGCTTCAAATGTAAATTACGTGTTCGGACAGAATCATGAGCTGCAACACAGGAACGGTCCAAAAAACTGATCTGTGCTGTTTTTCACTCAACAGACAGCACTGTAAATGTATGACATAAAGGCTGAAAGATAGATTAAGTAGTTGTAAGTACAGAGTGGGAGCAAGTGGAGAAAGTGGGGTAAGTGTCTGGGTTTTTGGTCACTTGTAGGCAGGGTGTAGTCACTGGGGTAACATAGAAACCCACAAATACTGTATGCTTTAATATTAACTACATTTGGTTTTGGTTAAGGAAAGAAAATGCAATAATGATATAGGGATAAAAAGTACAAACTGTTATTAACTACTTTTACCACCATAAAAATGTTGTATATAGTGAATAGCCTACTGGATGTTTGTTTATAATTATACATTAAATTAGACATCATAAGACTGAAATAAAAAATAACATCACAAAAAAGTGGAGTACACATATTAAACTTTGCTGGAAGTGGACACAAAAATATACCATGAACCTGGATCACACCACAGTTTTTCACTTTGAGTATGGTTTTCAAGTAGTGAGCTAAACATATGTGTCAAATTAGCAATGCCATAAACAATAACTATATGCTGTATTAAAATATTTCCTCTGCCTTTTTAGATTAGAGGTTGTAGGGCACTATTACCAATAAAGCAGCTATAGCCAGACTTAAATAAAACTCTAAATCCCATCTTTAAAACAGAATGCTGGACACAGTTTTACTCAAAGTTAATTGACTTTGGTCCTTGGGCAGAATAAATGCCGGACAATAGCTAGGTAGTTGCATGACTGACAGACACCATCATTCACTCAATATACTTGAAATTCGATTTTAGTAATAATTTGTGGGAGAGTTGAGGAAACAAAAGCCTTTACAAAAAGAATCCTTCCTTTTTTGTCACACACAAGGTCATTAGATATTCTAATTTGTGCTTCAAGCTAATGCCATCTCATGCTATCATCCTTTGAATCAAATAATCAAATAATTTGGAACATCTTTTGAAATAATAAAAACAAAACAGATTTTACAGCTGAGGCCATGACATTGGAGCATTACTTCTTGATCTCTCATGTCTAATCATGTTTTTATTATTAGCAAAAGAAAATCAAAATGAAAGATATGTTTTCTTGTACGGGTCACAACCTTTTTGAAAGCAACAATCGCTTATTTGTATTGTAAATCATGGAGGAGGCTTGCATTGGTTTCCCCACACCCTCTGATGAAGAAATGCTTTGCTAATTTGAATCAGGCCAGTGTTATGTGAAAGATTTGTTGCACCTTATTCGATGCACATTATCTTTGGCATATCTCAACAAATACACACACATACACACACAAACTAACATACACACACACACAAACACACACAAACATACATACACACATAGGCAAAGAGTGCCAGGCAGACTTGGATAACCACAAGTATCTGTCTAAGGCTTATAGGAGCTGTACCATCTTTATCCACAAAGCACTCAAGTAGGCCCCAAACCAGAGATGCACCACTTCTTTACTTAGATACATATGTGTAGCGGTATTACTGTGTGAAATCTTTGAATGCAGTAGCTTTCCGGACTATATTAAAATGAATGTCAGATGTTCATGTCTGGTGAGAAAACAGTCAACATAAAGAGCTGTGTAAAAACTAGGAAAATGTTGGGTAGGGTCATTTGCACTGTATGAGATTGGTAAGCCAGACATTTTCTGTTAAAGTTGAGTTTGAATGTCCTTCCTGTGTTAACATGGGTTCTCTACTGGTACTCTCACTGTCCAAAGAAATGCATGGAGATTGGTCAGTCATAAATGCAAATTAGTATGAAGGTGAATGTTGTCTTTGTATCAGCTCTGAGACTAACAGGCCCCATTATCCCTTCTTAGGCCATGTATAGACAGGCTCAAAATGTTAGGTCTGTTTACAAATAGTTGTAAAATGTAGTTAAGCTTTAGTATCTATCTAATTTGTAATCAACCATGATCTAACCTCAACCATGCTGCAAACTAACCACTTCACTAATTGGTGATCTGACCTAAATGTTCCTTACATATACAACACAACTAATTTGCCAAAATCAGCTAAAAACATTTTTGAGGTGGTACGAAGTCTGGTTATCCACATGCCAAAAATGACCTCAAGTAGATTTTAATTTCATTCATTTCCTACACTTCCTCCACTCCATCTATCTTTGCTTTGCTTTCCTCTTTTTTCTATTTTTGAAACACAATAATTAATTCATGACTTTCAAGTTTTAAAATTGGGGGACACAGAATCTTTCAGAGTCTGCATGTCCTCCCTGTGTTACTGTAAGTTTTTTAGGGGTACTTTACTTAGGGGTAGCTTTTTCTTACTTGCCAAAAAAATGCAAATGTTGAGTAAATTTGTGAATGAATAGTTGCTTGTCAGTGGATGTTTCTGTGTCAGCCCTGTAACTAACTGGCCACTACTTTCCACCAAAGGCCCATAGTTGCTAGAATAGGATGAATGAATATTTACAATGTCTTAATGGTGGTTCAAATCTTTCCACGTGGATGCTGACTTCCTTTTCTAAACAGGCATCCAATTAGACCACTTTACAATTAGTGAGCTGCCTTTCCTCTTTTAAGCAGTCCAGGAAAATTAAACTGTCCTTCTCCCTCCAAGATGTCCATATTAAAACAAAAGGCCACAGCTAAGGCCCAGTTAAGACCCATAAACATCCTGACGCCAGTTAATTGTTGGTTTGAAGATCCTACTTTGTATACAGCTTTTTCTCACACTCTCATTCAGTCCATTCTTAAACAATGACTGTCATTTTTATAGCCAGATATAAAATAAACTTCAAATCCCTCTTTAAAACTGAATGCTGGACACAATTTAACTTCAAGTGAAATTGACTTTTTGTAAATAATTGTACTTCTATGATTACAATTTTCAGTGATATCAGCAACAATATTTTTAAACACAATTTCTGGCTATTCAATTCTATTCTATTTGAATAGCCCTATACCACAACAAGTTGCCTTAGAGGACTTCTAAAATGAGATGTAATATTCTCCTCTATTCACCTGTGGGCCTGGGTTTTATGTCCCAACTAGTATTTTTTTACACCAAATTTACATCATGCAAAAATTTATAGAACGGTCCAATAGAGCGGGAGAAGTTTAGGGAATGGTGGGAGTTTGCAACACAAGCAGTGGTGGTGTGAGAAGGGGAGTATGGCAGCCATTATCTTGTTTATTAAAAGCAAGTTTCTTTCCTCTCCTCCTCCTCCCTCATCCCTCCCTCCTGAAGCTGACCGCACACATATTTCTAGGCCTGGCTCTGCTCTGCTCGCCTGTTCCTTGTGCCTACTTCACAGACTGCAGCGAGGGTCACAGAAGTTGAAACCAAAGGGTGTCAGCGCATCAGCTGTGTTTGCGAGAGCATAGCTGAGCAGGGATTTATGGTACATGGAGTTAATTGATGTAGATCCAGTGAAACGAATTGACAAAGAACTTTGGCAGATGTGGAGCATAGAGCTTGAGAAGAAGAACTGCTGACTGTGGACCATCCCATCACAAAGGTCAATCAATCTTCATTTAGGGAACGTGGGAGGTTGGTGACTGTCCCAGCAACTTTGGGATGTATTGTACCCTGCCTCAGGCCCAAAGTCACAGGGCTGACACAAGGACATCAGCAGACAACTTAAGATTTACCAACTGATGAAACAAGTTTATGAGAGATTAGATGCTTTTATTGTCATTTGTACGCAACTGTAATGAAATTATGAAATAGTCCCTCAATCAGTACTGGTCTAGTATGTCTTTGGATTGTAGGAAAAAGCCAGAGAGAACCCACAGTAGGAGTACACCACACACAGTCAGTCAATTTTGTCCGGCCCAAGAAATCAATCCAGAACCTGAGAGGCAGGATGGGTAAATAATGTTGTACCTTAAATATCTCTATTATTTCTGATAGTCAATTTACTGGTAGAATGGTAGAGAGATTGTTATTTTGAATCACCACTCGAGTGCATACTGTCGTTGTGTCCCTGGGCAAGACACTTAACCCACTGCTAATGTATGAATGGTCAGAATGTCAGCCATGCTCCCACGTTTGAGTATGACTAAGGAGTGAATTGTATTAAGGCGGAGGGCGGAAGTCTGACAGGGAAGTTGAGTTGGTCATCCAAGTTGGTTGTAAATAGGCACATTATGGCTGCCACATTTCTGTCCCTCTACCCCTCAACTATGGCCATGGTTAGCTTACCTCTAGAGAATGACTGTGCAGTGAATAAATAATGAACTAAAGCGATTATCTACTTCTAACCTTACAGTAGCAACTATCAGTCATCAATTTTAATAATCTGTTTCAATAAACGCTCCTTGTCATTCTGTGATAGACTCTTCCTTTGAGCTGTGAACCACTGTGACTCATTTACCCAGAGGTGAAATCATATGTGATCCAAATGTTATCTTCTGTACTGACTACCGCACTAGTCGTCACACGCGTCTGTCATCTCGCTTTATACGTTTTCCGACCCATATCCAGTTGCCCACATGTTAGCTCGCGGCCTCTCCGTTAGCACTACTGTATATAAAGTCAAGCAATCTAAGTGATGGTAAAACTCACTGTAAAACATCTGAAGTGTCTGGTCTGATCTAGTCTTTCAACAAGTCAGATTTTGAAGACTTAACAACAAAATGCCTTCATGTGTTTCTGTTTATCGGTCCCAGTGATGTGCCGTGAATTTGAATGAGTTAATCTCCAAGTTACAAATAAGGCCAGAGCTGCTCATGACGCCACTGGTGCATTGAGCGCAGATGAAGTGCCGACACGGGGTAGACAGTTCTCAGGGCAGCTTCTCTGTGTTGTGGCAAAGTCTGTTAACACTAGACAGATTTAAAACTCGCTTTATGGCCTGGAAATATTTTTGACGTTTCACTTGTAGCAGCTCCAGATCATTTCTGTCATAAACATCACAAATTAACAGGCTGGGATGTGTGGTCTACAGTTTTGGGGCAGACTCAAGTGTGTTTGAATAATACACGGGCTGGGGTGTCAACAGGAGAGCATCATGAACAATAGGGGTGTAGACACAATCCAGGAACATGTACAGTTGGTTGTATGAGGAGGGTTGGTATAGTTTGCAATGGGTGAACGCGCAACTGTATGTTTTTTTCAACTGCAGGTTAAAGGTGTAGTCCCTAAGTTTAATTTGTTTAAAATTAAAAAAAAATAGACTACTTGACAAAGTTGTTAAATAGGTAATCTATAATCTGTAGAAGCCAGGTGAGGGACTGAAGAAAATGAAGACTGAAGAGTACCACTGATCAAAGTGGTATCACACAGACTGATTGAGACAAAGCTTTTTTTATTTAAATTACTTTTTATTGTAGAAAACTACACCTTAAAGTTATTATCAAACACATAAAAATCATTTCTTCACTCCTGTCATCATGAAAATATTTTGGATACAAGCTGACCAAATAATCTTAAAATGGGTGCATTATAGGGTAAGAAGTTTGGTCAGACAAGAGAAGTTTTAGACTGCTCCTACATCTAAATAAAAGCAAGTCAGATGCCCTTTGAACCTAACTGGGTAGTTGTCTGGCCCATAACCAAGCCAGAAGAGTTAGGAGGTGTCTGAGAAATAGCAAATCTGGGAAATCTGCTTTGACGACTGCCTTTGCAAAGATGGTATGATATGGTAAAGTTTTTACACCTCCATCAATAAGGAATTATTCTTGTTTTTGTACTGGTCTGGGTTTCATACACTACATGCAAAAGTACTTTTAAGTCACCCTCCTACAAGATATCAAAGCAAATCCAGCACATGTACACAGAGCAGACCAGTGGTGTGCGTGCTTGGGTCACTGTGTGCTATCATTATCTTGCACATCTACTAAAGGAAAACAACTGTTATTCAATTTGCACTGAGCAAATCTCTACGGCTGCTCAATTCATCAGGGCCAATTACTGGTGCAGTGTGCTGTAGGTTATCTGCAGTCACCACATACCACACTCACTCAGACTTACCCCACCAGCGCTGCTAGAACCAGGCTGTACAGCTCGCTGACTGAAGCATGGAGGGCCTTTGGGTGGTCTGCTGTTTGACACTGGCCAGCGCCATTAAGGACAAAGGTGTTACTGTGAGACCAGGTAAGGCTAGACAAGTGAGATACTACTGATAGGCCTATACTGTATTACAGAATCAGAAAGTGGTAAAACACTAGTAATGTGTTCAATTTATCATAATGCACTGGTAAATGTACAGTGAACTCATAAATTGTTATACATTGTTGTTGAATGAGTTGTAAGTAGTACGAGTTACCAAGCTGGTTAGAATTTAGCACTACAAGTCAGAGTAGTAAAGTGCAAAGTTCTTAAGTTATTAAATTACCATGACACTCGCTGAATGAATGATTTAGTTAGAATGTTTAGTTCCTTTATTTTTAGATTGAAATAATG
>JAVQKG010181494.1:0-12056 GCA_036025885.1 Hypseleotris bucephala
GAATTTGCATTCATTCTCTTGCATTTTCAAACCACATTTTTTGATTTGTGTCAAATCTATCATTGGTTGTACAGATCCGGATATCTCCAGTTGCTGCTTTAGGTGCAAAAAGTAAAGAAAAACAAAACTTGAGCTGCTTGGAAAGCTAAGAAACGACAATAAATAAAGTCCCCACAGTCTCCAATATCAACAAAAGAGATTATCTACTGCATTTTCGACCATTTTGTGTCAGATATACGACAGTTTCCACTTCCTCCTCTTTACGTTTCCACTCACTGGAGACTGAAGAGGTAGATTCACATTCATGCTAGGATTTCTAACCATTTTTAGCACATTATATTGAAAATCATATTACAGGAAGAAAAAAAACTTCTCAAAATGTTCACAGCAAAAAAACAAAAAGTCCAGTCCTCATTTCTGGCTTCCAATGCGGTAAATTGTTTTTATTCCGCCTCTGAATGTCTGTCTGTATCAAGGCATAGAAGAGGGTTCTGACCAGGGCCCCAGTGTGGGTTTTTTAATAGTTCGGATATAGTCCTGGTTTAGACCAAGTTAAGTCTAGGTTTAAACTGGTTTAGTTCTCACTTACTCTGCTATTTTAGGATTAGACCTTATTTAGGTATAGCTGGAGTCAAGTCCTGGTTTAGACTAAATTTAGTCTTGGTTTAGTCCTTATTTAGTTCTGGTTTGGAACTGGTCTAGACTTTATTTAGACTTGGTTGAGTGCTCATTTAGTCCTGCTTTATTTGTGGACTCTCCGCTCCAACTACTGGGCCCCAGTTGAATTGCACTGGATGCCCTTCCTGCTGCTCCGGCCCTGGTCCTGGCGTATTGTGCACTGATAGGTTAAGCAGTAGTTGTATGTTAGAGCTGGAAGCCTTCCATGGGCCCCTCCTGTTGCTGGAAGAGGAACTGTCCTTGGTTCTGATCCACCTGCGGGGCCAGGTGGGAGTCCTCCTCCTCCACACCAAAGTAGTGCTCGATCAGGTCAAAGGCTTTCTGGTAAATCTCTTGGTTTTCATGGCTTTGAAGGAATTCAATCTTGTCCAGACCTAAAACAGAAGGAACACCAGGGTTAACTCTTCTTGTCACACTTGCATCTTGGCCATTTCTTTCATATACCTCTGCTTGGACTTGCTCTAACTGTTACAATTTACATTCACCAGCCTAAAGCATCCTGACTAAAGCATCTTATTCAACTTGGAGCTTTAATGTATTCAAACTGCATATTACATAAAAGTTCATGTTGAATTTGTGGATTTAGTTTTTACTTGTATTAAAAAAAACATGCTAATTTATTGAGGCTAATTTTATGATAATACCAACGAAGCAAGAAAAAAAACACATCAAAGTAGACCTGCTTTATCATTTAAAGGCCTGCCAATTTATTTGTTGGATCTGACAAATCTGGCCCCCACTGAGAAATGTTTGACAGAACAGATAATCCTATGTGTTCCATTTCAGCTCTACCTCTCTCCATCTTTAATCACAAATAGGCCATAGCTCCTCCTGAGTACTGCTGGTATATGTATAGTGTATACTGGTACCATAAGCCTCCTCGATGAGAGCGCAGTAGGGGTTAATACCCGTCCCGTTCTGTTTGGCCTCCTTCTCTCCCAGTCTCAGGATGTTCTCCAGACCACTGAGAGACACCTGGACGATCTTAGAGTCCATCACAGTCAGCAGGTCACACAGAGGCTTGATCACATTTAGAGACACCAAGTACCTGTTCTCAGAAAACAACATACACTATATTAGAGCAACAGCATTGACACATCTGTGACTACTGTTTAATGCTCAAAATAACACTTTAAATGATCCATTCTATATTCCACAAAATAAAGAAGCCCAGAATTTTATAAATAAAATATACAAAATTCTCCAATCCCATAGATACAACAAATGTAAGCAACACACAAGCTCAAATGTACTGCAATACTTTCAAAACATAACTGATCCATATGATGAAAGTACAGACCTGATTTGAACTGCAGTCCCTCCTGATGTGGCGTTGGTGATGGCCCACGCCGCCTCTTTCCTCGTTCTGAACTCAGCCTTCTGTAGGATCTCAATCAACACCGGAAAGATGTTTGCATCGATTACATTCTGAGGACACAAAACAAAGGGTAAAGATCAGAGGGTAAGTTCTTTTAAATATGAACTGACAACAAATGTGGAAAATACAGATTGTTGATCATTTTAATCTTGTCTAGCTGTTGGAAATGTATTCTTCATTTTCCAAATTCCCATGCTTATTGCTGCAGGTCACTGGAGCTTATCAATGCAACTTTGGGCATTAGGTGGGGGTGCAGTCTAAGCCAGTGGTGCTCAAAGCAAATACCATCTGGGAAATTGAGTTTCTGTCCAGGTACCATTTTCTTGAACCATGACTAAATCAGGTCCAAATTAGGACTAATCCGGGTGTAAATTTAAACAAAATCAAGACTGTGCTAAGGTACCATAAGAAAGACCCACCAGTCAGTTAGTTGCAGGGCCAACACAGAGACACCAGTCATACTTGGTGGCGGAAGCGTGGCTGCCATTTTGCGCCTATTTTGCTCCTGACCACCACAGTCATACATTTACACTAACACATTCATTCACAACGACAATATACGTTCAGGTGGGGATTCGAACCGGCTACCCTCCGGTTGTAGGGCGGACACCTACACCTTACCCACTGCGCCACTGCCGCCCCGTAATTTAGAGTCACCAATTCTCCTAGCACATGCATGGTCTTTGGAGAAAACCCACAGTGACACAGGTAGGACATATAGACATTTTCCCTGTTGATAGCTGTCCCTATAACAAATAGATGTAAATAAACTCCATATATTCACCTGTATTTGAGCTCTGTTGCCCGCGGTGATGTTAGACACAGTCCAACACACCTCTTTCTTTATGGACTCCTTTGGGCTGCTGAGGAGGTGGAGGAGGCAGGGCAGGGCCGAGCAGTTCAAAATCACCTGGAAAAAAGGAATAATAATGTAATTTTAATGTTTTAATACAAAAAAATATACAAATAATGGAGACGAGGTGAAAGCCTTACTTGAGTCTGAATGTCGTCACCAGTCACTATGTTACCCACAGCACGAAGAGCAGGAGAGACTACTTTATAATCACTGTGCCTTTAAAACAAATATCAAACAGTGAATAATCTAAACTAGAACTTAACACAGATCTAAAGTCTAAAGTAACCAAGGTCTGTTGAGTAGTTTTTGAGTAAAGCCAGACTAAACAAGGTTTGTTTTAGTCCTCATCTAGTCTTACGTTTTGATTTTCAAGCAATATTTAATTAGTAAATTGAGAAAATCAGCTTTAAGCCAGGCTAAATCAGGCTTACCCAAGACTAAAGAGGACTAAACCAGGTCTAAGCCAGTTATAAATCAGGACTAAAGTGTGAGACAAGAGCAGGACAGAAACAGGAACTAAACTATCGTAGAATTAAACAAAACCAAGACTCAAACTGCAAAAATGATCCCCAAATATAGTTCGAATAAAGTGACTTGTGTGTCTTACATGAGCAGCTCCACTAGGCGGCGACACACCCCAGAGTCTATTACAGTTTGTATTTTCTCGTTGGGTCCGTCTGAGAGATATGACAGAGCCCAACACGCATCGGCCAAAACATCAGGATCTGAGCTGAAGAGGAGCCGGGAGAGGACGCTCAGGCACGGAGAGACCTGCACACACACAAGGAGAACATGTTACATTACTGTGATAACAAGGTCAATTAGGTATCCTATACATAACAAGACTTTCATTTTAAAACATTTTAGGGACCAAACTGTTATAAAAAGGATTAGACCTTATTTAATCCTAGTTTAGTCCTAATCTTTATCTACTCTACTTAGACAAGATGTTAGTTATTTGTTGTTTTCTTCTAATATAGAGGAAATCATGGAATTTAAGTTCATTATTAGATACAAAAAGGATATTTCATTTCAACAGTGTGTCAATGTATTAAATAGGTAGTAATAAAAAGTAACTAGACATGTCTTTGTCTGAAGCACTGACCTTGGTGAAATCTGGTGGTGGCTTCTTCCCTCTGCACAGATTAGACAGAGCCCAAACTGCATTTCTGGTCGTGGTCAAACGGTTTGACTTGGCCAAGAGTCTTTAAACAAGGATGCAGAATGAAGATGGTCAAGAGTGTGTACTTCACCTAATACTGTATATTTTTAGTGTATTACGGGGCTGGTTGGACAGTGCAGTTAACTCACTGTTGCAGAGAAGGCAGGATGTCACAGTTGAGCACGTAGTCTCTGCACTCTGCATTATCTCCAGCGATGTTTCCCAGAGCCCACACAGCCTGCAACACAACAAGAAAACACACTTACTTTATGAAAATACTGCATAACTTCTCATTTTGCTAATCCCGGTCAAGGAGGTCAGCAAGATAAAAAAAAAAGAAGCTAAATTTTGATTTGACTATTTCTTTAAAACAATGACAATATATTTTCTCGCTCCCCCACCAAACAAACTTTATGTCCTACATAAATCTCCTCTTTCGACTTCCTCTAGGCCTCTTGTCTGGCAGCTCAAATCTCAGTTTCATCCTTCCACCCATATATTCACTGCCCCTCCTCTGTACATTTCCCATATATTCACTATCCATCCCTTGTACATGTTCCATATATTCACTGCCCCTCCTCAGTACATGTCCCATATATTCACTATCCCCCCTCTGTACATTTCCCATATATTCACTATCCCCCCTCTGTACATGTCTCATATATTCAGTCTAAATGTTGTTATAAAGTAGGGGTGTGTTTTTACAGCCTAGTTCTTAAGTAATTTTGTCCCACATTTGGTCCATTATGATAGGGTCCCCCTATTGTCCCCACTTTTGGCAGGTTGTTAGTATCAGTTCCAGGCAGTAGTCCTGACCTGTTCCTGTACATCCTCGTAGTCCGAGTTGAGAAGTTCTATGAAGATGGGCACAGCTCCGGTCTCAATCACCACTTTAGTGTGAAGGAAGGTCCCAGAGGCGATGTTAGTCAGAGCCCAGGCCGCTTCAAACTGAACAAGAGAGAGAGAAATGAATACAACTTTCACAAATCTATATCTTTGACAATTATTTTTACACTGTTAATCATATGTTTACAGCTAAATTTACTTTATTTTTTACTTATGTGAAAGACTAATGCTTTTCTTTTCAACCTATTTGTAGTAAGACAAGTATTAGTTCATAGTTCAAGTCATAAATAGCGCTCTTTTGAACAGATACCATTGTAAGTATGTGGTAGTTGAGACTGTGAAAACAGATGTCAGTTGAGTGACACTGAAGCCTCTCAGATATGCACCAGACTAAACATAGCTCCACAAGCCCTCAGCAGTGCAAAGGCAGGCATTCAACAGGGTACAGGGTATTTACTGCATTTATTCAGGAAGTTTTCAAATCAGCTGTATACATTTTAATATTTCATAGTAAAACCAATATGTCATGTAGTGGTATACACATTATTAAAGTTGTCGATTGTAAGCTGATGTGATGATAGTATGTGTATTTAAAGTTAAGGAAAGATGATAAAATAACTTAACATGCCTTTTTTTATTTGTATTTTGTATTTTGTTTTGTTACCTGCAGAGTACAGTTCTCGTGTCTTTTGAGGAACTCCACAAAACGGTTCACGACTCCGGGAGTGGAGATCACCTCGTCTATGGGTGGGTTCGGCTCTAAATAGAGAAAAAATATAATGCACTGGAAACTCGAAATGTCTTTACAAGTGATACAGTATACCTAATATTTCATGTGACTACTTTTAGGCTGCGTTTTTACGTCTGACTAAGGGAGTACCAATAAAATTCAAAACTGTTCATCTAACTTGGGTACATTTGCATTCTTTTTTTTTTATACTGAATAATGTATACTGTCCCTTATCACATAAATAAATGAAAATGAAAGCCAACTGAGTGCTACCTTTAGACAGTAGCTTCCTGAATTTCTGTGTGGCAAGGAGCTGTTGGTCAGGATCATCAGAGAAGATCATTTGAACCATGTCTGCAGTAATCGCACAGTCCTATAGCAAACAAAATCAATTATTAACATAGATAATCACTCAAATGAAAATAATCAATTTAAATGTATAAATAACATGGACGTACCCCAGCCATTGGGACAGTGGAGCTGATGTCTGGATCCTGGATGGGACAATCCAACATGGACTCTTCATTTGGAGGAACAGAAACATTTCTCCTTTTAAACAGCTGTGGGAATAACAAAATGAATAAGAATACAGAATAATATATATTTACAATAATATACAGTTGAAGCATTACAATAACCTGAACTCGAACAAGAACAAGCATTTGGTAAAAATACATTTGTAAAGCTATTCCAAAAAACATCTGATACATATGTCTATGGTAAAATGTAATTTGATCTATTGAATATTTGGGGTACAGTGCAGTCCTACTATCATGGCCTGACTTTTTTTAATTTTTTTTATTGAGACTTACAAGACACTTATGATGTTCACTAATTACAATTTGAAGGCTGAACATTTTTAGTTGACTATTCTTGGAAAAAAATGCACTATTTCTATAACCATACTATAAAAAACTATATAAAAAAAGTTGTACTCTTGTTGTCACTTAACTTATATTAAATCATGCTTGTCAACTGTTTTAAGCTATATTTAAAATAAGCGACTTAATGAAATTGCCAGCATTGATGATCTAATGTGTTCTCTTCTGTAATAAGAGGTGTTACCTGTTCCTCTCGTTTCTGTTTGCGGAGTTGAACACCCTCCTCTTCTCTCCTCCGTCTCATCTCTTGTGGATTCAGAGCTTTGTTCTTGTAGCTCTTCATGCGATAGTTGTCTTTGCCTGGACTCGCCATTTTGTCTAAGAATTTAAACACAAGACACTTATTTTAAAATTCACAAATACAACATTATACACAAATACAATACAAACTATTGATGACAACTAACCGTGGCTTGAGTTAACCGTGCTTTCAGTTGTAGAAATGTAATAATTTTATTTAACACATTAGATACAGTACTCTTGTAGATATTTGCAGAAAATGCATGATACAGCCAAAAACAATTGGACCTGAGATAACTTAAGGGAAACCTTTTACACCAAGTAGTACCTCCATAGACTGACACTCCAATTGCAATTTCAGGGGAATAATATAAGACAAAATCAAAGCTAAACCAGGCCTAAACAGTGTCTAAATAAAGGCTAAAACTAAAAGTAAGGCAAGACAAAACTGGTACAAGGAACAACTGCTCTAAAACATGGCTAAACATGGCTAAACTGGCACTGGATTTTCTAGTTTAGGGGTAAAGATTCTTTTCAACTTGTATTCTGAGCTAAAGGTGTCCAGATAGCCAACTTTACATTGGATTGCATATTTTCAGCTCGAATCAAGTGTCCCACAAATTAACAGTCACACATAATTTGAAACACTACTATTTCCCACATTTGTTTAGTGGGGATCTGGTTATTTTCTATTACCATTACAAAAAAATCCAGTCTTTCTAATAGCCCCAGTGCTTCTACATACAAACTTATTTTAGACTGGTCTTGCAAACAAAATCACTACTGCATCCTTTCTGCATCATAATCTTAAACTGTCATAACTGAACTCACATTTCAACAGCTAAAAACATGTCAAGTGTCGGATTTCTTCAACTGCGAAGCCTGTATTTAATGTATGCTGCAAATTTCTCACTAGACAATACAGCCGTCAGCCGAGTGTTACTTGGATTGCAATTCTGGGCTAATGCTAACAAAACCGATTAGACCACTTGTGTGTAGTAATGCCACACGCAAAACCCAAGAAATATGTAGCCCTGAACTATTTGGTCGTTTAAAAGGATAAAATATGCATGAGGACCCAAATCTGCAATGTAACATCGAGCATAGAATCTTTCAAAGACATTACTCAGGCTAGCACGTCAAGCTAACAGCGAATAGGCAGACGGATATGCACATAATTACTTATTTCACAGTTGAATTACTGACACAATTTGTTTATATGCATACAAATAACACCTGGGTGGGGTTGGCAATATTATATAAACATAAATAAAGTTGTTTCTGCTGTAGAGGTCGGTTAGCTTAGGCGTTAATTTAGGTGTAAGCCCCGGAGCTAATGCTGCGTTCTGTCCCGTTTCTAAAAAAGTGCAGAGTTAAATTAATTTCGTTTTAGTTTTTTTAGTATCGGGCAGAAGAGTTGGAACTTTAGCATTACAAAATATACCATACCTGGAGTTTTGTGAGCGGAATTTAGAAGGAAAGCCTCTTCTCTTCTCCCTGTTGGTGGGAGCAAAATGGCGTCAGGCTAAGTTTCCCAGAAAACCCTCGGCGTCAACAAAACCGAGACATTTCCGCCAACAGAGAGGAGAGAGACACCTGCAGGTCAGATGTATGAACTAATCTGGGTGAAATACTTATTACTCTGTGGGGTGAAATATCAAAATGTAAAGTCAACTACTATTATGAGTAAAAATACATTTTATTTGTCAACACTTGTTATGTATATCCTTATCTCTTCTTCTTCTTCTTCTTATCTCGAGTGAAGGAGGATTTTTATGCTGCATGCTTTTATAAACATGTGTTCACCACAAGTAAAGTCAAATGTATAATTGAGAAAACTTTTGTCATCCTTAAAATTTTGTTATTTTGTTGGCTGTGACGTCAGGGCGCTGCCTACGCCCCGTACGCTGCTGACGTGTACGTCGGGAAGTTGCCGCTGAGCTGTATCTTTAGCTTTAGCAGCTTTAGCTTCTCCTCTTTGTCTTAAACCTTTGTGACAGGCCGTGATGAGATCAGCTGTTTGGGGTTTTCGATAGCGAGTAAAACAACGACTTAAATCACTCTGTGTCGACAACACAGGTAAGATACAATTCATTTAGTTAGTGTTAATACGATGCTAACTCTGGAGCTAACTAAGCTAATTCAGAAGCTGCAAATGGTTATTGACAAATGGCCAATAGTTCTTTGCAAAATAAATGAACAGCCTGTCACGTAGCTGCGCCTAAAATTCCAAGTGAAAGAAACAGTTTTGTTTTGTCTCAGTATCAATGCAGGATGTCCTGACTAGTAATATTTACAGTTGAAGAGAATACAAATAGTAGATTATTTCATCTTGCTAAAAATATATAATGTCATAGAATGTACCTAATTATATATATATATATATATTTAAATAGTGGCAAGCCATTTATTTTTCATAGGTCTTATGTAATGTAAGCCAGTTGCAACACTAATATTCTTGCCATTCATAAATTGGTAAGCTATTCTTGACATTTAGTCTGCTAATGGCCTAGGTTAAAAATGTATGGCTGTATTCCTTCAACAGTGTTTCATTTCTTGACACTTATGCTTTTGAAACTGTGTGTGTAATCCACTTGCATCTTTTCCTATTTAAGCATTATGTTTCTTTTATTCTTCTTTCTTACAGGTTGCGGGTTTAATGTATCGGTCTTATGAAGAAGACTTGTGAGTGACGATCAGGCAGCAATGGGGAAGAGGAAGGTACCGGATCTGTACCGTGCCCCTTTCCCCTTGTACTCCATTAAAGTCGACCCAGTCTCCGGGCTGGTCATCACCGCAGGAGGAGGAGGGGCGTCCAAAACTGGAATTAAAAATGCTGTGGTAAACCATTATAACAATATGAGCAAACACATTATCCATATTGCAAAAATCGATATAGGTTGCAATAACGCCATAGTCTTTAATCTGACATAGATTTAATTACATTTTCTTTATTAATGTGCATTTTATGGTAAGTTGAAGGTAGTTTCAGTAGAATTTGCAGATAGATATCCATTGTCAGCTTTGTTGTTTCAGTCACAAATGGTCATGTTTATTTGTTTTTTTCTCGTGTTGCTTTTCTCACGTGATCAGCTGTTCTTTCATGGCTTTATATGATGATTAACAACTTCTAGTAACAAGCCAGACCCACTTATTTGCATTAGTATGGGGAAACTACATCACCCACTGCTGTGCTTAATTAACATGTAATAAAATCACCAGTTACTGTTTTTCTGCCTGTATCAGGGTGGGTCAAGAAAAGTTCAACCCCCAAGGCCTTTCTGCAGGTTTCCTGTGCGGCTAAGATTTCTTCAGTCCTTTTGCTTGCCCTGCTATAAAACAATTTAAAACAATAGCTTTAGAATTACTTAAATTTTGTTATACAACCTGACCTAATAATAGTTAATAATAGGAGGACTAAGGTTTTCAAAGTCCAAAATTCAAATATTTTACAGTCCTTAATTGCTCATTGTAGTTAATATATACATATATCTTATTTTCCCCATATCACTTTTTTGCACAATTTATGTCATTCAAGGTTTACTAGGGCTGCGCAATTAATTTTATTTAATTGAAATTTGAATTATGGCTCTTCAAAATTACAAATATGAAATAATAATAAAAAAAAAAAATTAAGCCAGCCCACTCATTTACTTGCCCCTGTGCTCCTCTAGGTTAAAAAACAGCCTTGATTATTTTCCATGTCTCCAAAACTGTAGGTGAAACTCCATAGAGAAAAGCTGCATACAAACAGTTATATTGTTCTTTTTCACTTAAACATGTTACTGACTGTGTTTTATTTTGTCAGCACTTCCTGGACTTGCAGCTGGTTGAGGAGCACCAATACAGCGCCACCTTGCTTCATTCTCACGACACCGACACTAAAGCTACGATGAACATGGCGGTGGGGTGCGGAGTCATTGCAGCGGGTCAGGATGGGGACTGTTGTCTCATGAAGTTCACACAGAAGTCCAGCAAAACCAAACAGAATAAAGATGGTGAGAACTAAGCATTAATTAGTGACAATACACTCTTGTTATAGGCTATATTGAATGAAAGCCTATCCTCTCCAGTAGGCAACAGTGACCAGGGCAGCACCAGGAGAAGGGCAGGTAAAGGGGACAGGCCTGCCCAGGACGGAGCACCCTCTGAGGACTCTGTGAAGGATGAGACTGCTCAAATTCAGGTCCAAGAACTCACCCAAGTCCAGTCCGACCTGAGTCCACGAGACCCGCTCCAGAAGGTGGTCCGGTTTAGTCCAGACCTGAGCCTGCTGCTGACCGGAGGAACAGATGGGCATGTGCGGGTATGGGAGGTGGACAATAAAAACAACAAGGTATTTAGACCATTTATTTGCTTTTTTATTTTTATTCATTTATTTATTTATTTATTTATTTACTTTTTTTTTTTTTTACAAATGCTGTATATAGATGGTCTGGGAGATTAAGTTGAGTTTAAAATCTTTTTAAAGATGTTGAGTGAAGTATTTGTATTTTCATATGATACAGCTTCCGTCCCTAAAGAAGAAGTATGACTTTAAAGCACATGAAGATGAGATCGAAGACCTGGATATGAGTCTGGGAAACAAGGTAACATTTTGATTTATGGAGTTAGATTTATAAATGTAATATTCATTTTTTTTGACAGATACCGTACAGATAACATTGTAGAAGGTAATACATATACATACAAAGAGAAGTTGGTCCATGCTTTAATTCTGCCTTTTGAAATAGCCATGTTCTGCTCATGTTTGGAATGATGCCTGCCTCGTGCTTGGGTCTCAACAGTTCTGACTGTGGGGTCTAATTTTATCCCTAACTGTTAGTGACACATTATATTTTACAGAACATTTGTTTTTCTAGATAATTTTAGTACTGTAACATATTTGATGCCTTTTACTCTGTTACCTTCCAAGTATTAATTAGCCTTCATATCCTTGCAGCACCTTGTAACTGTGGGCCGAGACTTTAGCTGCAGCGTATGGAGCGGTAACCAGCTTGCCATGGGACTGAAGTGGCATGAAACCAGGCCCCAGATCGCAGAGAAGACCTACCGATACATGGGCTGCAGGTTGGTACAAGCGCTTTACACTAACTCTATGAAACGATAAGAATGAGTAAACCTAATTACCCAGAGAGAACCCACAATAACCTGGGGAGGACTTACAGACTCCACTCAGAGAGCTCGTAGTAATTATAGTCAAACTAAAATCAAATGTACAGTCTAATACTTAGACGTAGTGGAATAATTTATAACATACAAGAAAAAATCACTGTATTCCGTAT
>JAVQKG010181502.1:0-11623 GCA_036025885.1 Hypseleotris bucephala
AAGTCACTCCAGATTTTTTTTAACTCCAATAAAAACCACTGCTTGATGACAAAGTATCTAAAGCAGTGGTTATATCATCAGAGGTAAGCCTTAAATTGAATAAGCCAGTTGCTATTACAGGTAGGCCTACTATACAATCACTGAATGCGTAACCCAACAGCTGTAAGTTACATCATGGGATCGTACAAATCGAGAATGGGACATGTCTATGGGTCAGACAGCCAGATTACATACCAAATATAATCTATGTTAGTATGTGCTGGCCAGATTAAAGGGTGGACAAGCAGACGGGACATGGTTTAGTATTGAGGAGGAGGGGTAGATGACTCCGGCCACCTCAAAAATCTTAGCTGCGGGCCAGTTCATTCGTGTTGGGACAAGCTTCGCCTACTTTAATAACAGCCTGACCGAACTAGACCCAGACACTGATAAACAGAATATTACATTACAGAAAAGATATGAGGAACAGGGGAAATAAACAGTCTGGTACAAGGAGGAGGAGGAGGGAGGTAGATGCCAAAAAAAAATCTAGATATCACAGCGTTAAGAGAGATATAAAGCAGGTAAGAATAGCAACCTGATGAGATGTCAAGTAGAGGTGGTGAAGGATTGAGGGCCAAAAGCCAAACTAGAAGGAGATCCAGCTGTTTATGGGACTATAGTGGAGATAGGGCTAGGAGCAGGCAGGTACAAGCAGCTGACAGGGTCTAGTATAGTAACAGTGAAGAGTGGAATGCAAGCTGGGGCTAATATTATCACCAGTCCCCCCCTTGTTGCCCCCCATGTCTGTAAAGTCTGACTCACACTTCTCATCATTTCTATGGTATAAATTTGGTAATGGCCACTCCCCGAATTAACTTGTGTGACGTAGTGGAACAGGCAATCGAGTACAGTCGGTCAAAAACAACAATAAAACGTACTTCCTGTAAGTTTGACACAAGCAGAGGCATGTATTGTAAAAGGAATAACAAGCTTGTCCACCTGTCATCTTGGGACGTGTGTATACAGTATTAAGAATCAGATCGGTCAAGGTTTGAAGAATAGGATTAAAGAATAATCGTTAAGACTTACGGGCAAGACAAAAACCCCAAAACACATGTGCACAGAGGCAAAATCCATACTCTCCGAAGGGAACACATGAATAGGCAAGCTGTAGCCATCTGGTCAGTGGCTTCTATGTAAGACAAATCAGCGTGGATCAATTAGCATTGATTATACATGGCCAGCTGCTGTCAAAGCCTGCCTGATGTAACTCAATGTATTTCATGTAACAGTGATGGATGGGATGGGAGGTGACCACCACTTTTGCGTTGGAAAAGATTACAATATCAGATTAGAAAGTAGACAAGAATGTGTAGGTCAAGCTACAATGGCCTTTCTATGGCCTTTAGCTGTCATGATCCTCCTGACACAAATTACTACAATGAGAAGCTTAAAGTTCTGCATGTACATTATAATAAAAGTGGAGCGCATGTGTGTCTCTGTGTTAATGGGTCTGTGTCTAGGGCTATAGGCTATATTTAGTTGTGTATAGCCAAAAGGGATTACTGTGTATGATTTTTCTTATCGCTGGATTACGCAATCCCCTATTTGACCAGTGTATGGTTAGGATTAGAGAAAGCAGCAGAGACAAGAAGTGACTTTGGGTATGAATGGCTATTTTGCTTTTCCTGCTCCAATCTCTATGTTGAATGCTTCAATTAATAGACATCTCCTTGTACCGGACTGCACCTGGTTTCTCCCCCTTATCTGACTAATCAAAACAAATCTGACTAAGGTGGAACTCAGGTGGTTTAGGCCAGGTACCAATGACTCACATACGGACTAACCCGTGATGACACAGCCGCTCCGCGTGACGACAAGGCTCACGCTGTTTTATCCAATTAACAAAACAATTGTTTCCCCCGCGCAGTGGACCGTTTTAGTCTGCGCTATTGTCATTGTTAAAGCCCAATTAGAGCCTGTGTAATGTAATCAAGACCCTACTGCGCCCTGGTTTCGCCTTATTGGCAGGATTCAATCTGTCTGTCTATGCGGGCATCCAAAAACAGAAGAAGCTGATTTGGTTACAGCTAATATAAAATAATACTGTCCCTCCGTGAGTGTGGGTCTCGCGCCACTCGGTAAAAGCTCGATAAATCGCACGGAGACATTGCGCGTCTGTCAAGCTCCATCGATCTTTGTGAGTGGCCCGGGTTGCATTACATATCCATCCTCAAAACACAATAATCAGCAATATGTGACTCCTTTGTATGATGTGCGGACTCGAAATAACTGCTCATTTCTTTTCCAACTTAGAGACACGCTGCAGTCGCCTAAACTTAGCCTATAGTTTTTGCATTGAGATAACTAACATGTTTTCAATGTGCAATGCAAGTCATGTCAAGTCAGTCATCATGTGGGTCTATTTTAAATTACTACAAGCATGTCTGTGTTAAATATACCCAAACGTGTCCAGTATCCGCGTCTTTCACTTTTACGCACAGACTGTGACTATCCAGTTTGACGAGTAGAGGTAAACCACAGTAGTACAACATTAACTTGACAACTCAAGTGTTTCACGGTCACATGGATGGACAACAATCGCTCACTTGTGGCTTCTCATATGCAATTATAATCAGTCAGACTTAGCCCATGTGATCTACCTACCTATAGACATGATAAACTGAAAATATAAGACACAAAAACACGTAGATATTAAGTTGTAACACACACAGGTAAAGACAGATACTAACTTTGGGTTTGAGCTGTTCCAGTAGACGCTGTGCCTCTCCGCTGAAGCGAACCACGCTCCGATGCTCAGTGCCAAAAATACTAGATACACCAAATCCATATCTCCTCTTTGAGTTCTCCAAAACAATACGTTTATTAATAAGAAATAAAAATGAGTTTCAATGAAAACAGAACACAACTCTAGTCCTCAGAGTAATAAAGTTGACTACGCTCTGTTGCAATTCGTCTCTGAGTATCCAGGAGCGCGTCTCGTCTGTTTTCTTCAGTAGCCGATCCGCCCACTCATTTTCCAAGAACCAATGAAAACAAGGAGCGCCTGAGTCCCCGCCCACTGCCGTAGACGCACCCACTATCTACTCGCACTTCAGAGCGTCTGACAGGAAAAAAACAACTCCTCATGAGCTGGAAGAATATTATAAACTGCAATAAGCCAATATCAATCAAACAGGGATATTAGACAGATAAGATAATGCATTATAAATAGCAAAAGGTAAAAATAATAGACTACAAACGCACATAAGCAAAAGTCTAAAATGCAATGTGGTCAACTTTGTAATTTTTGGACTATGCTGTACATTGTGTTGACTTGAAGATTCAGATCACCATTTAGTTATGCATTCAATTTTGCCCAATTTATGGTCAGGCCACATTGTTTTGACTTGTGCAATGTCAATATGTGTTCACCATTCTCAAGCTATCTAGTTCTGCCAAGTATGCAAGTATTTTTTTGTGCACTTTTTGGGGATCTGGTTCCTGTTGTTGAAGTATTTTGGGACCATAGAAAAGACCATATATCTTGAAGGCTGTTTTTGTCTCGGCTTGCTGTTCTGCTGATTAGGTTTTGTCAGACAGTAAAGAATTATTGCTGTGTTATCAGCTAGAGTCATCTGTTGGTCTTCTAGTAGTTGCGTCCCATGACAGGTATAACTGCACAGGCTCACAGATGGTGGATAAACTCCAGACCGTGGGGTGTCAGGACTGGGACTGTGGACCCAGCGGGGAGGAGAGGCTGAGCCCAGTTAGAGGGTGATAGGTGGGTCTGCCAAAGTCTAAAAGGCTGTGTCCCAAGACAGCACACACATGTCGGGAACACTTTGTTTGTGTGCTCAATCAGCAACAAAAACATACTGTATACATTGTTGTTAACTGTTCCAATGTGTTACTTTTATTTAATACAATTTATATATTTTGTCCCAAGTCCAGATGTACAGTAGTTTATATCTGCTATTATTTCTTGTGGATCATATGATGATACACAGCATTGAAGTCACAGAGGCCTTAACCTATACTGGGTTTTTGAATTATTAAAGTATTATTTGTAGTTCAGCTTCGAAGCAACCATATTTTTGCATTTGGCACTACCTTGTTCACTTGTAGTAGATTGTATGCTGTGTCAGTCCTGAATCATCAGGTGTTGCCATATGGGATAAAAAGACCTGCTTTAGTACTACTTTAGCCTAGCCTGGCCAACCAGACCTGCCTACTTGACCTAAACGGTTAAAAGCTTGTAGCATGTCATAATGGCCAGAGATGTTGGGAATAAATATATTTGTGACATTTTTAGACAACCTAACCTTTTTGGTACAGACCTGGTGGACTGCTGTTTCACTTGACCTACAAAGCTTGAATGGTTAAAAACTTGTAATACCACGGTGGAGGTTGTCATTCATCCAGGTTGAAAAGGGCATCTGGACCAGGTTTTTAACTGAAGAAGTCTGCAGACGAAAGCTTTTCTGCACTAAAACCTTGTTCAAATGCCCTTTTCAACCTTCGGAAAAAACTTGTAATATGATATAAAGATCAGAGATGTTGAGAATGACTATATTTTTAACATTTTTAGTCAACTTTTTTGGTATAGACTTGGTCACTCACTGTCTCAAACCATAACTTTCTCCATCACTTTAACACAAACACAGTCCAAACAGAGTCTCCAGTGAATCTCATGGAGATATCCCGAAGGCCCGATCGTAGGAGGGACTGTGCCAGGCAACTTCCGAAAGCTCAAACATGGGATCTCCTCATGATACATTCATCTAACACATAACCATACACCAGACACAAAGACAAATTTAGCTTTTCACATCCTACACCTCCGTCTTCCTGCGGCGGTGGCCAAGAGTCAGATGGCGGAGCTCTCCTGTCGCACACAGACATGTCGAGAGTGTGTCTACTACATACTGTACGTTCCCCTTGTACACAAACAGATACACAAGAACACACAAACAGACACACACAAACAACACACACATAAACAGACACACACAGACTCACAACAAACAACACCCATACAAACAGAAACACAAAAACACATAAACATAGACACAAACAGACACAGTCACACAAGCAGACATACAAAAACATGCAGACACACCCAGACACACACAAATAACCACACACACAGACGCACAAACGGACATACACGCAACACACACACAAACAGATACACAAAAATACACAGACACACATACAAACAACACATAAAAACACACAAACAGACATACAAACAACACACAGACAACACACAAACAGACACACACAGACAAGCAGACAACACACAAAACACACAGTGACACAGACACACAGACAGACACACAAAGAACACACAAACACCACACACAAACAGACACACAGAGATACAGAGATAGAGAAACAACACATAAAAACACACAACAACCACACACACAAACAGACAAACAAAACAACACACACAAACAACACAGACACAGACAAATATGGCCCTGACAGCTCTCTGTCAGCAGAAAAGGCACGACTCGGAAAAGTGAGACACAATCACACACAGAGGGAAGACCAGCTTTCCTGTGATGGACAGTGGAGCACGACACAAGGGACTCAAAACTGTATGGCTTTAAAAGAAACTGTCAGAAAGACTTTGGCTTATCTTGGCAGATCCTAAAGTGAATTAAATAAAGTTGAAGTTGGACCTGAGAGCAGCAAAGAGAGTATTTATTTTCTGAGGTCTGTCTCCAGGTGTTATGGTATCTGTCATTACATGAAACTAAAGGCTCAGTTACACAACTCCACTAATGAACAAAACAAAACACTTGTTGCTACAAAAATACCTCTGAGGGTGAGTGGCTGTGGTATTTCATCAGTGTGTTAAGATAAATTGAAGATATATGAATTTTGAAGAAAATGGTTTGATAGTTCAAGGAATCCTGTTGAAGAATGTTTTGCATTAATGTAAAAATGTAAAAATGAATTCTCTATTCACCAGCCTAATATTTCTTTTTCACTCAGAACATGATGGCCCGAGGATCAAGGCTGGTCAAAGATTATAAAAGCGGAGAAATAGAAATTTGGAGAAGCAGTGCTTAATAGAGACACTTCAAAACACGTTCGAGTAAAAGCTCAAAATGTTACATTGCCATTAAGCCCTTTTCATACATTACATACACAGCAAAGACACGTAACACGCTGAGAGGTTTTTTTAGCTGTACAGCCAGCAGCATGGTGCATTTTGAATTATCTGTGATTATCTGTTTTCTGTCTGAACTTTGTTGCAACATCATTTGTCCTGCCCTCAGGCCTGTATCTCAGCTGCAGATGTGCTGTTTTTGTTCCTCCCTAAACCGCACATCTCATGAGGATAACCTTTTCATGGCATTGGAAAAAGAGGGTCAAATAAAAGACAACATAATCTGAGACAGAATAAGGACTAAAGGGGCTTGAATGAACTAAATCACCATAATATGCTCCACATCGCCTCTAGATGATCACAGCCCACACTTCAAATAGTTTCCTATTGTTCACCTAACCTCTGTCATTAAGGATGGCTTATCCTTGTTAACACTTGGCATTGTTTCATGTACACATGGGCAGCTTGTCACCCAGCTGCCCTCTGTCCCTTCATTGGGGGCCTCCTGTGGCCCCTGGCCCCCTGGCTCATAGCGGCACACTCCGACAAGCTGCTCCTTCACAAAAGAAGACTATTCACCCCCATTCATCTGCATACAGGTGGTCCGGGCACACTTCTGTTAAACAGCGCACCATGTGTCTGGATTTAGGCTCAGCAAGGGGCCAACGACTCATGTATATAATGACAAAGTCCTAATGGCAGTGTTTTTACTGGGAGCATCCATTGGAACGTCACCACCAGAGCTCTGTTCAAATGCATAAGTGTAATGCATACGCGCATATGGTAATGAAGTACAGCCCAGACCTGTAAATATCGTACATGTTGCATGAGTGAGACAGCGGGGGGTAAATCATCTCCCCACCCAACAGCAGAAGCAGTATTCAGCTCATAATCATTAACTCCTCCAGTCAACAGGCACACTTCACTCATTCACTCTGTCCTGCTTTCTGTGTCTCAGGATCTAGACCCGGGCACACAGACAAAAGCACAAATGAACCCCAGTGAAATATTTAACCATACCGCTCTGCTCTCAATGCCTCAGCCATCATTTGTTCTGCTGCATCTCATAGTCTGCCTCCTCTCTCGGCTCATCTGTTGTCTCTTCTGTCTCCTGTTCCCTTTCTTCTCTTCATCTGTTCACTTATTTCCACAGAGTCCTGTCCAGCCCTAGGCCTTTGTATTGCACACACAGTGCTGATAAACTTCTTCCTTGTCCTTCTCCTGTCTTGATCCCTACCTCCCCAGTCCTCATGAGGCCCTGTTTATTTTTATTTATTTATTTCACTTTTCTTGTCTTATTGGTGCCTGCTCCAACTAGAAACTACCTCAGGCTGTACATTTGTTAGAGAGAATCCATTATGCTCTTTCCCTCCTTGTGTGTCTGCCGCTCCTCACATGCTACTGGCCCCAGACCTATATTCATTACCATAGTGTTAATGATCCCAGATGGACTGACATGTACTTTATGGGGGCGAAGTGTTAGTGGCTTCTTCCAAGGGTGTGTGTAGGCGGCTTGTATGTGTATGGCTGCTGGCTACATGTGTACATATTTGTGTGTGCATACAAAATGTGCAGGGCTCAATCTACATACAAAAAGCTAGTGTCTAAGGCATTGATTGCTGGGCCCAGCTTACAACAATAGAGGTATTTGCCTGGCAACAGTGGGAAGATAATGTTTCTCCTATAATATGATTGAAAATGATCACAATCATTTTGTCTAAGAGGATTTGGTTAGAAATAAGAAGTAGATTTGTTTGAATTGATATGTTGTTTTGGGGCAGCAGCTAGTGCAGTGGGTTCGTCCTGCAACTTGAGGGTCACCGGTTCGAATCCCCACCCGAGCGCATACTGTTTTTGTGTCCCTGGGCAAGACACTTAATCCACATTGCCTATGAATGAATGAGGTTGTGTGATTGGTGGTGGAGAGGCTGTTGGCACACAGTGGCAACCATGTCTTTGTCAGTGTGCCCCAGGGCAGCTGTGGCTACACAAGTAGTTTTTCTAACCCTAGTTTGTTACTGTGGAGTGAATGTACCTAATTGTAAAGCGCTTTGGGTGTCTTGAAAGGCACTATTTAAGTGTAAGCCATTATTATGTTTGGGTACATTTTTGCAGACGACGAAATGCAAAAACTGCAAAATGTAGAAATGGTACTTAATTGTGAATATGTCTGTACGGTTAAGAGAAAAGGGTTAGCTCATGGCCAAAATCTACCACCAAACATTGGCAATTCAAATTGTAACTTCTATTATTCATGCATGAGTATCGAATAGCGCATTATCCCTCACTAATGATCCTGTGGCCACCCGAGTGCAAGAAAACAAGCTTTAAAATCGTGCGGAAAGACACAATTACCACCACTTCCTTGTGTTTCACCTACTTTGGGCTGTCTGTCTTCAGTTACACCAATCAATACTGGACTGTTTTGTAAAGCGAGCCCCACACCCCCCAGATATGCAGACTATGCTAAACGTGTCTAAAAGAGGATCAGCACTTGAGTTTAGAAGTTACACCTTGTGTCTGACTAAGTTTAGGTTGAGGCAGAGGACGCATAAACACACTGCGCTAGGGTTACAGTCGTACAGATGCAGGGGCAAAGGCCGTGTATGCTTGTCATGGATACATTAGCATTTTTTGCATTCATACACATTGCCTTTGACCCCATCCAAATTTAGTTTACTGCATGCCACTGCTCGCATTCCAGTAAAGCAAGTGTCCATCCTGTCTAAGCTCAGCAGATCAGCAGAACAGACCACTTGCCTGTCTCCCTCCTTTTTAACTCCTCTGTCGTGCCACACTGTCCGAGTAGCCACCTCCTGTTCCGTCTCTCTGTTCTTTCTTTGTCTATAATCGCTGGCACCAAGACGCTGCATAATTGTGAGCTCCACTATCAAGAACACTCTGACTAGCGCTTCCATGTCCTGTGACCAAAATGTACACACTTTTGTCTTTTTTTAAAAACTCTTCTGACCAGATAGATCGAACTGTACTTTTTTTCAGGAGTTTATCCCAAAATATTGATGCAGATATTAAAACACCTGTTGAGTCTGCAGCCCACACTAACTTTGTAGAACAGAACATTTTCAGTCATTTCAATTTTGAATAGCAATCAAACAATAAAATTTACTTTGTACAACCCAATTCTAAAAAAAAAAAAAACTGGCAAAGTAACAGAATGCAATTATTGGTAAGCATAACACATATATTTGATTCACAATACAACAACATATGAGGCGTTGGATCTAGACCACACAGTATATGAATAGTAATTATTTAGTTGGCAGCAACACAGCTTAAAAAAACTTGGGCAAAATGGGTGACAAACGACAACTATACAAAGACTTTTCTGTGAAGGTTAATTTCAATCATCCAGGAAGTCAAATCAAAGTTGAAGTCATCTGGACTTGGGTCTATAGAAAGACAAGGAAAGACAAGTTTTCACTTTGGCTACTGTACACATCAATATATGGGGAAAAGTTAAATTGCTTACATGCCAAATAAAGTTATTTTATGTATTTTCTCATATCTACTGTACCTCTGCTCAAAATCAATAAAATGACAAATGACAGAAGGCCTGAACATCTTAGCAACCAAACCTTTCTTTCCAGCTTTTTTGCCATGTATTGTTGCTGTAAAAATTAAAATGAGCCTTATTTTTCCCAACCTCAGAAAATGTCTTAGCCTCAACACATTTCTGTTAAAAATTGGGTTGCAATCATAACAAAGCAGATCTCAGACACCCATCAGATGCCCACTGTGTGAACCGTCTGTCCTTGTTTGTGGTGCTCAAAAGAACCTAAGAATTAGCATGCTTCATATATCTTCACAAGTGTCCAAGAGCCAAGCAAGACCACACATAGCATACCCATTGCCAGCACATACTAATGCATGTGGAGGTCTGGGCGCTGTATCTTTGGCAGATGGGTTACATGCCCAAAATGTTCCACAAAGATTTTCCACAGTGAAGCCAAACCGGATCAGCGGAGGGTCACTTGCGCAGATACACTCGACTGATTTATGGGCATTTTGGCACTGAGTGGGTGCATGTTTCCTAAGTGTGGACAGGTTGAAGTCCCAGATTTGACCGTAGCAGGTGACTAGGCTGGGGGTATAAGGTCATGTCGCATTTTGGAGGTCACAGGGAGAGTTAAAGCTGCACTGCCTGATTTTCTGACCGTAAAAGTGTGTCTCTACAAAATGTTTCAAATTCCTTTACGACCTTCTATCACAGTCTCACACCAATCAGGAAGTATGTGCACAAGCTAGGAAGTATGAGAATAACATAGCAGATATCTGGAGTTGGCTTTTTATTCTTGTAAATAAAGAATACTGTGAATAAGCTGTGAATTTTGAAATAAAACAATTGCCCCTTCACATTATGATAGATTCTAGCTCCTGATAGAAACAGGAACTAGAATCTATCATCTATTGACCCATCAGAGTACTCCTGTCCTGTGAAAGTGTGTGTTCCTTCTCTTGCTTTAAAACAAAACCCACACAGCCCACAGGTGACCTCAAAGCCTAATTTTTTGCCAAAATACAAGGAAAAAGTAATCAGGAAGTGTAGCTTATAAAACAGGTGACCAGAGAAGGAAAAGTTCAGGCTGGACGGTGGTCTCCTCACAGAATTGTAACAGCAAACAGATGGTGTCCTCTAAGTAAATGGGCAAATGAAATCAAAGCATCTGATTCACAGACACATGTACATTTATTCTGCAAGAACAGAGTCCCATGGGGAAGGGGAGGATGTTTCTCAGATCTGTCAAAGGCATGACAGAGAGGTTAGTTCAGTGCAGTTTTTCTATTAAGGACCTGAGTCATTCAAATAAAATGTTGGGCTTTTGTTGAAACTGTCAGAACGGCAATAGTGTGTCAGTCTCAGTCACTGCTAAGCTCAAAAGAGGTTGGCGTATGCTGTAATCTGATTAAAGGAATTTTTTCACTTTAAAGTTAGGTCCAAACCAAATTATCATCGGGTGTAAGGGTAAATATGTAGACTTTGTGATCAACTTTTGGCTTTGTCGACTCCCATCTGTTAGAGATATGGGCCAGATCTGTCAAAAATGCTGGATATTCAGATATGAGCAAAGAATGTGAGAGGTCGAAATTGCAACAGAAATATTTTGTAATTGGAAGTATTCAGAGAGAGGGCAGAGAGCCCCACCAAGAAATGGGGTCTGGAAAGTGATAAGGATCCACCTAAAAAATAAATGAAGTAATAAAATTCATCTGCAATGTTTTAAATCACAATATGATGCAATGGAAAATAATTCTGTCAAATCAAATCCTGGATACAGAACCTGATCACTCAAATACATTACATTGCTCCTTTCCCTATTAGTGACTTTCCTAAAATGCAAGACAAAATTTGACCTTGTAGCTAATAAGGTGGCTCCTGGTGTGGTCTTCAGCAGCTGTAGCCCACCTGCTTCATGTTTTGTGAGTTCAGAGATTGTCTTCTGCAGACCTTGATGTAACAAGTGGCACTCATTGCGTCTTTAATAAAACATTTGC
>JAVQKG010181529.1:0-10615 GCA_036025885.1 Hypseleotris bucephala
ATACCCATGCTATTTTTTAAAACACATTTTAATTATTTTGGGCAAAATTTTGTTAAATAGTCGGCCTGAGGTTGGAAGGTCAATGTTATTTTTTGTGTCCTCAGAGGGAGGTCATAACATTCATCAATCAAAAAAATGTCTAAAAACCTCTAAAAACTTGAATACATTTATATTATTTTAAAAAGAAGATTTAGAAATATATAAAACAAGTCATAAAGTGAACTTCAAACTACATTTTTATAAAAATCTGCCTGTGTCAACTCCGTCAGACTTTTTAATAAACTCAATTAAATAAGGCAATACCAAAGTCAGCTATATCACTGAGGACCCCATTTGATTTTCCTGGCTCTTCTAAATGCAACCCTACCACACTTACTCGGCTAAGTTTGAAACTTTTAGATTTTTTAGACAAATTTTCCTATGTTCACAGCTGGATCGTGTGAACACCGTCTCTCCAATAAAATATATATTTTTTAACCATAGCTGATTAAATTTCAGCATTTTTGTTAGTTTATTGGGAGAGCTAGCAACCAAGAAAACAACAGCAAGCTGAAAAATATTTTTTATTTAGAACCTGTTCCTTTTGATAGTTGTATAGTGAAGAACTTAAACTACAGAAATATATAACTCTAATGAATATAATATGAATTAAAAAAAACAAATTAAAACCTGTTTGTCCCCATTCTCAAGAATCAGTGAAAGATGTTCTTGTTCAGGTTTTAGGATGAATGCTTCCTCGTGGCCCATGTTTCTCCTTCGAACTTTAAGTGGAGCAGAAATGGCCCCAGCGTCTGCCTTTAAAAAGGTACTACTTCTTTAGTTCTTGTGTGTGTCTGCCATATGCTTTAAGTGGGACAGTGGGAGTGTCCTATAATTTTGTGATTTTACAAATTGTATTTTTATTTGAGTACATTAAATTGCAATGTTTCCCTTACCATTGTATTAGGGGGCCACTTTCCCCCTCCAATGACAACTCCCACCCCACCTCCTGAATTTTGTGTTAGTTGTTTTTTTATATAGCACTAATAGACTATATTTAAACAAACCACTGAATTGTCTTTCCCAAACTCTTCCCACAAAAAAGAGATTCATTATTATTCATTGTCATTCATTATTATGTTTGTGTGATACAGTTATTTCTGTTTGGTGTTTAGGAACCAGCTATTCCTGCTAAAAACCTCTTCCAGCCCGGGATGAAGTTAGAGGCGGTGGACAGGAAGAATCCGTACCTGATCTGTCCCGCCACAGTGGGTGAGGTGCGGGGTCTGGAGATATTCGTCATGTTTGATGGTTGGAGAGGGGCCTTCGATTACTGGTGCCCTTTCGACTCCAGAGACATTTTCCCCGTCGGCTGGTGCTCCATGACCAAACACAGTCTACAGCCCCCGGGAAACTTCTGTAAGTAACATAAACCATAGAGTCGAATACCATTTAGTAAACACAAATGTTATGTATTATGTGTCAAAAGAGACCGCAAATTTGTGTCTGCATTGTGTTGACAGAAGTGTACTAAACTTCTGTAAGTACCATCCATTGGAGAGATTAGTTTTGCTTGACCTTTGTTTGAAAACATGCTTTGGTCGTATACCATTTGGAGAAACTCAAATCTCCTATTGTGTGTCAAAAGAGGCTGCAAATTGTGTTTATTTATGTCTGCATTGTGTTGTATGAAGTGTACTCAACTTTACTGCTATTTACTGGATTTACATTACTTCCTTAAAGGTGTAGTCTGTAAGTTTCTTTAAATATTTGTTAGTAATGTTAAAATATGCGTTATCTGACCCCATTGGGAAGCAGGTAATCTGCCATATTTTTAATTTTACTTTAGTCCCTACTATGGTCTATACAGCAACATTAGATCAGTCTTTACGAGATACCACTTTGACCAATAGCAGTTGAGTTTTACTTAAGTCCCTCGCCTGCCTCTACCGACTACAGACAACCTACTTTATATCATCGAACAGGGTCAGATAGTTAATTTTAAGCATTTTAGGAAAGTTAAGGATACATCTTTGAGCCTTGAATGTCTTATTTTCATATGATTTTTTATACAGTATATTATATTTGACAGATAAAAAAATTTAAAACTACAACAATATTCTCTTGGTACCAGTAGAGGGCAGCACTTTCACAATTTGTAGCTTTTGAGTTCTGTAGCAATCTTTTTTCCCCAAAAAATATATCTCAGGAGCAAAACTGTAAATCAAACCAGTGAATGTGAATTGTTATTATGAATGCATTCTTCTTAATTCCAACTTTCTTCTGTTTAGACTTTGAAGGAAATATAAACTAGATTAATGACCACATCCCCCTCCTGACAGCAGCTGGGCCTTCTCTGTTAAGATTCCCAGTCAAAACAAAACATGCTCCTTCCTTGTTTACACAGCTCACCAAAAAATGCTTTTTTGACAGCTATATACAGAATAATTTATTTTGAATGAGTATATATTCATACATTTATTAAATTGTTGCATAGTATGATATAGGATTTATTTTGAAACGCAATGTGTTAAGTTTTACTGGTGAAAATTTTAACATTTAACATCAGCAGTTCTTGTGATGGTGTGTTGTTTTTCTGCTGGTCTCAAAACAGGCTCTAAATAACCCGGTCCTAAACCCTGTTGATTAATGAGTGTGTGCCCCATTTGTGTTTGGGTTTCTGCATGTTATTGATAGATGGCTGTAGTTTCAGTTTAGCCTGAGAGTCCAGGGTTTGTTTATAGCCTTACTCCAGCAATTGTAACCATGTAGTGTCTTTGTGATCATTTTCCACTGTGATAAGACAATTAGGATTTTCCCTAGCCATGATGTTTTCTAAATATTTGGTTAGTAGGGATACATGTTTGATTAATAGTTAGAAATGTGCCAAATTTTGTTTTTAGACCATTAGAATGCAAGAAATAAAACTTAATTATGAAACATGGGATAAAAAAAAATCTATACTCAATACCATTTTGACCCACTGTGGAAAATATTGTTATTTATTGATGGTTGTTTTATGTAGTATAAAGTATAAAGTAAATAAACTACTAAACATCTTTTTAAAACAATGCAATGAAAAGTCAAGACACAAAAATTCAGAATACAATTTTAAAGTGCATTTCTAGTGAATAAGGACAATTGAGTTTTTTATATACGTTTACAAATATATTTATTTATTTATCATAATTTTACAGTGCAACTAAATCTGTTTATTTTTTGGAGAACCCTACCATTCAAGTGTAGTTTCACACTTAGACAAAATATGACTTTAATCCAGGTAACTGAGCTGTCATTAGGCTGGGCTCACCCTATGCTAGGGTAGGGATTAACTCTTTGTGGAGGACAAAACGCTAAAGTAAAATGTAAAAGAGCAGCCATAGCTAACCTTGATATACTTAAGTAGATGTAGTGATGATTTCCAGTGTTAATGAGCTAATAATTAGGCACACATGTGACACCCTAATTATGTGTCATTAAGGTGCACTAATTGTGACATTGTTGCTATTTTAACAGGCTGTTGAAGACATCATTAGACAGTTTGTGTAATTATTGTTTTTTTCTTATTCAGAAAAGACATATATTTTTGGTCTCTTTTTTTCTTCTTTTAATTGTGATTGGTAACTAGGTCAGAATGCAAATTGGCCCATATTGAATAATTCATAAAGTCTATAACACGTCGATAGCAGGAGACAGGGTCAGGCATAGTCTTTTCAAACGTGAGGATTTCGTTCTTCCATTGTCATACCAGCTTACACAGTTGCCTGCTTTAAATGTATCTATTGATGATATTTTTCTGTTATTGTGTATTGAAGTTAGTCTAAATACACAATTTTAAACATAAATACAGAAAACATCCAGTCGGCAGAAATTATCTTATTTCTGTGTCTCTGCAAAAGACAGATTTGAGGTTTTCTCTGTGACAAGTCAGAATAGTTGTTTGGAAGTTAGTTGGAAACAAAGTGACTTGGAGAAAGATTTTTTCCACCACGTGCTGTGTATTTTTATATATCTTTTCCCTATAAGGATTTGTTAGGGATATAATGATCTGTTTAAGGTTGTATTTGTCCAATGGACATCATTCAGTCATTCTTTTGTTTAACTTTAAGCTAACACTTGAAGCCAAGAATTATACAAGATTTACTGTATATTGGCTTTAGATAAACATAGCAATACTTTCAAAAATTTGAAATGTATTCACAACTGAAGGCACTTTTTATTTAGTATTATTTGAATGTAAAGACTAAATGTCTGCCAGACTGTTGAAATACAAATGACATATTGAAAAAAATATAAATCTGTCTATTGTTGAGCCCTTTCACTAACTGGCATTTGGTTTTTGATTCTTTTCATTCAATAATTTTGGCACAGTAAACGCATATTTAAATTGGGCTTAGATAAATATTGCAATACTTTCAAAACATTGCACTTGTTTATTTAGTTAATCATTTCATGTAACGGCTAAATATTTGCTTAATGAAATCATCTTGTTTCAATCGGAATGGCATAATTTAAAAAAACAGATCTCTCCATTGTGCATATCTTCTACTAACTGGCATTTGGTCTTTGATTCTTTTCATTCAGTCATTTTAAGAACACAGTTTATAGACATCTCTGTTGTGCATAGCGGGAGTATGTGTGAGTGTCCCTTTCAAATGAAGACATCTTTGAGTGACAGGCCTCTCCCCCCGGCTGCCCCTGTTTGCTCCGCTGCACATTGTTCTTGAAGCGAGGCCAAGTCTGCTGATATCCGACTGGCGCTCTGCTTCCTGACTGTTTTTTCACCAGGGGTTTTCCCATGAATGGAGTAGGGTTACACTCCTGCTTAGACCTCCTTCTGGGATAGAGAGAGTGGGAAGGCTTGTGCTCAGGGGCTGCGATAAGTGTGAGGCATATTTCAGTGATGGATCAAAACATTTGGATATCTTCTTTTGGATATAGTTGACTGGATTTAAATAATTGCAGGAAGACAAGTCACAGAATTTCTTAGTCCAATTTGATCTCAACAAAAATTAAATCTGGTCTAAACAAAGAGAAAACACAGTCTAAGCAAAGACTAAGGCTAATCTGGACTATACTAGAAATAAAACAGAAATAAATCTGGACTAAACTCAACAAAGAATCAGGTCTAAACAAGGACTAAGACTAAATGATGACAAAACCAGATGTAAATTAAAAGTAAACTAGATCTAAACAAAGTCTGACTAAATCATTCTAGTAAAATTTCTTTAAACCTAGCTATTGTTTTTCAAATTTAGATTATTGTAATACATTTAGTTTTAATACATATTGTGTGCATCTATTGCTATTATGATCATTCCAAGTATGCACTGCTGTCACTTCAGGAGTTTGCCCTGCGCTGTCCCTGTTTTCAATCAGGACTTTTCTAATCCAGTTTAACCTCTCGCCCCCCTCTCTCTACGTCGGACCCTCCCCCATGGGATCCCTGGACCCCAAAACACCCCCACCATCCCCCCAAGGGCCTTGCATGGAGGCAGGTGACTGACTGCCTGTCGATGCAGCCACAGATAACATGCATAAACTCCCTATTTCTCCCCTCTCTCCCCATGCCCCCCACTGACCCCCCCGCATCTCTATGCAAATCAAACATACCCCCCTGGTCCCGCCCCGCCTGCTCATTCATTTGGGAGGTTGCATTAGTAGAGGCTTGGACCAGCGGTAGTAGCAGCGTGGTCTTTGTTGTGGACAAGTGCCAAAGAGTAGACAATAAGTAAAGTAGACAAGGTGATAGGACGCAAGAGACAGCATTGGGGCAAAAGTTTCAAAGTGGACTAACTATAGAAGGACATAAGGACTAACTAATGTTTTGAGTTGTTTGAAAAGACAGAACCAGGAAGCAACCGGATTGAGACAGGGCTATTGATAGGAACTACTAAGTCCACCGCTGCGGCTTCTGTTACAAAGCTGCCGTTGGAGGTTCTGCTTTTAGAGGGCATTTCCTGGTGAGTTTGGGATTTTTATGCAAATTTTACTTTAAAGAATTACAAAGTGCAGACTACTTGATCTGTGTTTTTTTGTGGTAACAGTATATCTCAATACAGATGCTAAGCTTAATCACACTTGATTTTAGAGGCACTATCTTATTTTTCAGACACAGATAAGCAGAAGACAAAAACAATTTACACCCTCAATTTTAAGTCAATTACATTTTTATTTGCTCAATTTAATAACCTTGTTTGTGGTTGCCTGGTTCAGTGTATGTTGCATTGCGGATTTAAACTAATAGCTTTCATTCTTTTTAAGTTAAGTCAAGCATTAAGATCTTTTGTAGAATTTGTATGTGTCTTACAATGCAGTGGAAACAAACATATATTAAACACTTATTAAATTGTTACATTTAAAGATAAACAATTGGTAGCATTAGCATTAGTTTTAGCAAAAGCAAAAACCTTCCGGATCAAGCATAGGTTACAAAGTGTTCTTAGTCTAAATTCCTGTAATGTTATTTAGTATATGGAAAATCAATGGGCTTTGTCAATGATCACCTCAAAGCAGGAAGTAAGGTCTTGCAACTGCATTTTGTTTTTACCATATCGTTCACTTTAAAACACAATATGTATTTAAGATGGTAAATGCTGTAGTAATATATTTTAACAAAGTTACATTTCATTGTGTGTTTTTGTTAGCTGTAGAAGTTTATCAGTTGGTTTAAATGCTTGCTTGTGCTAATAAAATTAGTTTCTGCTCCTTTTTCTATCTGCTTTGCAATAAACAAGTTATATCAGTATTTTCCTTCTAAAATGGTTCATATTGTTGTGGTTAACAGCCATTGTGTATCAGATGTTAGTAGTGTGTGTGTAATTACATGCCCATACACAGACATGTTCTTGAGCACACTCGTGTCCCGGGGCAAACTGTGGCTAACAGGTCAGTGGGTCGAGTCATTGTTAGAGACATGATCAGTGCCATATGCTTCTTTAATTACACAGATTTTGTAAAAAGATTTTTTGTGTGCCACACTTTTTCAGTGTCCACATTGCTTATTTTAGTTCTTAATTTTACTTTATGCATGTTATCCGGCCACATGTATATGAACAGAAAGGCATAATTCCCATCTGTATATGTTTATATTGACTGCCTGCAGACAATCATCAACACCATGAAATGTGAATGCCAAATGTACTTCCCTTAAAACACAACTTCTGTACAGCTGAACATTGTTATATATAATACTTTATTTTGTCTCTGTGCTGCTTCACAATCTTACTGTTTGAACAATATATATATTTTTTTAAATATTCAGGTTTCAAGCTACATTGCACTTGTGGCCTCCTCGACCCACTGGTTGAGAATCACTGTATTATCTTAGTATGATACATGCTCCATTACTGTTTCCCAAATAACCTGCTCTTTCTTCACTCATCTGGGAGTTTTTAATGGTGCCACTGTCAATGGAAACGTCTATATAACATTCAATAGCTCTTAAGAGCTTCCTGCAGGCCCCAGCTCCCTCCACATTTGTGTTAAAATTGGAGAAATATGCAGGGTTGATTATGTGATCATATCACAGGTCACACTCAGGCTAATTAAGAAGGACAGTGTTTTTTGCTTAACAATGGTGTATTCTCACCTCATGTTAATCACCTCATTGTTTGGGAAAGTGGGATTATATTTCTTCTGCGGGCTGGGACATCTTTGTTTAGTCAAGCCTGATGCCTCTTTTAGGGATTCAAGGAGCATTGTTCTTGGATGTGGATATTTGGCAGCCGTCAAGCAGTGATAAGAAATGCCTGAGTGTGACAGTGGGGAATGTTATGCTAGACAGGGCTGTTTTTATAAACCTTTTGCACAAAAAATAAACAGGGAAACAGGTGAATAGCAATCATAATCATTAGTAATTTAGTATTCTGTATTGTCAGGCGAGTATTGACTAGCCAAATCTGCTACTTCTTAAGTAAGAATATAAAACAGTTATTACTCAAATTATTTGGATGAATAAAACAGAACCTAATGACTCAAGGAAGATTAAAAAGTGTACTGGGTGAAAAACACTTCCCCATTACTAAGTAACTGCTGAAACATATGGTCAGTATTAATTTAATGCACAAATATTGTATTAAGAAATAAAAAAACAAATATAAAAAAAAGTCATATTCTTAATCTCACTATTTTTAACTTAGGTATTTTTACTCACCTCTATATTGTCTAGTAATAGTCGTATTATTACTTAAGTATCAAATAAGAGTATAACTTCTTAAAAAATAAGTTATGGTACACTCTTAGAAGTATAATTTAATGAAAAAGTTACTGAACTAAATGTACAACTCCGTAGTACCCACCGCTGACCATTAGTGATTTATTGAAGCTATTCTGTTTTTTTATAGTTTGTTAAAGAAATCTTGGATGGCAAATATTTAAATGTATTTCTGCATTTACTCCTGGTTAAAATGTCCTTTCACCCAAATATTTGAGCCATTTCTCAGCTTGATCTGTAATCACTGATTGTTGCTGGAAGTAAGCAAGCTTCAGAGGCTTGACTTTTGACTTTTGGGTAAAACAAAGGAGTTGCCTGTTTGACTGGACACAATTTACGCAGAGTGTTTGGTATCCGGTTTGTGAACTATCGACTTCCTTTAATTTCAAATGGTAAAAAGTACAACACTGACTATACCATAAACTATAGACTATAAATTGATATGAAAAGTACTGCAGGTGGTGTGGCAGGGATTTGCTGTGCCAATGCCAAAAAGGAGAAGCTGAATCAAAAGAAGAACTACTTAAATTCTACAAAACCTTCATTGTTGTAGAGCTGTTTTCGAGTGATATATTAGAGCAGTTTTATTGATACAGAGTAAATGCAACTAATGCGACTAAGACCTCACTGACCTCAATGACAAATCAATCAACTGAAAGACTAAAGGCTGTCAGTCCTACATTGTTGTCAAGTTGTACCATGTTAATAATATCATTCTTCTTTCTTATACCCACAGTTACCCTCCCTGGTGCACTCCTGGCTCCTATCTCCACACCCTCCTCCTCTCTCACCACTCGTCGCTCGTCCCACAACTCGTCCCTAATGCAGACCTCATACCGGCTACCCCACCCTTTACCCCCTCTCCCGGTCCGCAAGGGGGTGCGGGGTCGGCGCCCTAAATCTCAGACTATTGCCCTGCTCAAAGCCGCGGCCGAAGCAGCAGCAGCAGAGGCGGCGGCAGCGGCGGTCAATGGGACGTCCCTCAGTCCGCCCAGTCCTCCCAGAACCAGCTCCGGGGTTCAGCTAGCCCCAAGACCACACAAGAAGAGGGGACCAAAACCCGGCAGCAAGGTAACAACATGTCACAAGACTAATCTGTTATTATGATGTGGGCTATTGAGATGATGGTTATAACAGGGGCTATGATAAAGACATGGGGAGGACAGGCCTAAGATGGATTTAGAGGAAGTGAGAAAACTATTTTTTGGTTTGGGGCAAGTTTTGGCTTTGGCTTTGGCTTAGCTTTCACACCTAGATGAGTGAATGATATTAAATGAAATGTGTGAATTTAAAACGGACAAAATTAAATTCACTATTTAATTTTTTTACAATTAGTGCAATTTTAATGTATGTGATCTAGCCACAAGTCGCAATCCAGTGTAATATTTGTGTTGGTCGCAAGATAAGATAAAATAGGGTTGTGGAAGGGCATCTTGCGTAAATACCCATGCCAAATAAGTTCCAAACCACTGCACTTTAGGAGAGAAATGGTTTGTTGTTGTGACCCCTTGCAGGAAAAAAAGCAAATTGACCAAATAATACTGGTTTAAATTTAAAAACCAGACAACATAAATTATTTTTTAATGGCACTGTTTGGACTTTGAGCTTCCTGTCCCCTACTTGAACTCTACACTCTATAGTCTAAACGTTTTATATTTTTCTCCTTTTTATGGTCTTTTGAAAAGCCCTATGAGGAAACTGTGGTTGATATTGGGCTATAGTAAAAAAAAAAGACATGTCTTAAGATTTTAGGCAGCCAATGTGATCTTTTGCCTCATCACATTTTCTTTGTGTTTCTCAGAATCTAGTTCTGTTTTGGCAACAATCGTTCAGTTAATCCAGTTTCTACCATTTAGCTTATTTGTGAATTACATATAGCAATTACAATTTAACGTTTTCTAAAATATATTCTAGATTGTATGCAGAACCATAGCCATAGATTATATTACTGTTTTCAACCTAATAATTTAACATAAAATATTACTACTTTTATTACAAACTATATTTATCTTTTAACTTTTGACAAATATAAATTGCTCTTTCACTAATTATTTTCATTCTAGATTTGAACATTTCAATGCTTTTAGATTGTAACACTTTCAAGCCTTAACTCAAAATGAAATGGTATGAATTTAGCATCCTAAGCGACATGGCTCTGACAGAGGGTTTGTTTGTCTGCAGAGAAAGTCTCGTGTGATTCCGTCTATGGGGACACCGTCAGTTACTGCCGCTCCTCCCGAAACAAGACTAAACTCCAGCCACGTCTCTGTGGACAGTAACCACAGCAACGGCTCCAGTGTCGTCTGTACAGGTAAATTAGATTAAACACACAAACACATGCTTTCCTATTGTGGATAGGAGTGAGATAAAATATTAAAAAAACATTATATTTTTGGGTGATACTGTATCAATATTGCAAGC
>JAVQKG010181571.1:0-12198 GCA_036025885.1 Hypseleotris bucephala
GGGGCGGTGCAATGTGGATCGGGTGGTGGTCGAAGGCTGGGTATCTCTGCTAAGACTACTGCCTCCGCGACCCGGCTCCGGATAAGCGGTAGAAGATGAATGAATGAATGAATGAATACTGTATATTGTTTTTGTTTCAGAGGAGATGGTAAAGTCAAACACTGTCGAATCCAAAAAGAGGGTAACATGTACCTGCTGGGAACTACCACAGAGTTTGAGAGCCTGGTAGAGCTGGTCAACTACTTTAAGAAGAAACCTTTATATCGGAAGATTAAATTACGCTACCCGGTCACCCCAGAGCTCGTAGCCCGCTTTAGCACTGTGAGTTACATTTGTATAAATCATAAATACATACATTAAAAAAGCTAAAAGTGACACATGCTAATAAATACATTTTACATTGATCTACAGGAAAAAGACTGCGCCTCTCTGTATGACGTCAAGACCTATGTTGAACCCAATGAGATTGAGCCAGCAATGGTGGGTTTTCAAAAATGAATGCAAAAAAATAGAATTTCAAAGCCAGGAAACTTAAAGCCTATTCTTTAATTCCTTGTTTCTTATTGTTTATTTTTTGTTCAATAATATTACAAAAATATTTTTGAAGATTTTTATGGTGTGAAATGTACTTCTCTAAAAAGACATATCTTTGTGCTTCAGCCTCAGAGCACTGTCAGGGCTCTGTACAGTTACCAGGCCAGGAAACCAGATGAGCTGAGCTTTAGTAAAGGAGCCCTCATCCACAATGTGATCAAAGAAAATGATGGATGGTGGGTTGACACAGTTACAATTATGTATACACAGTCTACCTTCATCTAAACCTATCCAGTATCCTCTGCATCCTCTTCTCTCACACCAGCTACATAACTTCTACATCATAAATGTCCTCTTTGGTCTTCCTCAAGGCCTCCTGTCTGGCATCTTCAAACCAATTATTCAATTTCCTTTTTGTCCTCTGCTCATAACATCTCAATCTAGCTTGAAATACTTGCCCCGATTTTGTGAGTTTGAATCTGGCTCATAACATTTTGCAAAATGTCATTTTGTCCATCTTTCCTTGGAAATGTCCTTGGTATTTATTTGTTTTGTACTTTGTGATATGAAGTTTACCTACATAAAAATACTTCTCCTCTAGGTGGATTGGTGATTATAGCGGAAAGATACAGTTGTACTTTCCATCCAACTATGTTGAGGAGGTGTCCACCAATAAGAAAGCTGAGAACAAGACACATGTATGATAGCAGGTTCAATTCATTTAGCATCTAAACCTGTAAGCTTTGCAGACCAGCTTACTCTGTGTTTATATCCAGGACATTGAGGACAATCCATTGGGAGGGCTCTGCAAAGGTGTTGTTGAAATCTCTAAGTGCAACATCCAAAATTGTGAGTCCAATTTTATTACCTTTTATTCCTAAATATAACTTATAAGTTATATGTTTTCTCTTGTCGCTGCTGGCCCTGTGGGATGAGAGTGCCTCTCCCTCTATCTGTCATGTGTAATTTTTTTTTTTTTTTTGCAGTAAAAAATGGTAAAAACATGAAGGCTCACGTGCTGACCCTGCAGGACAAGGAACAGGACAATCTTCAGTTTGATCTTTCGGCCGACTCAGTGGAGGAGCTGTTTCAGTGGTACCAAGTGGCCTGGGACATCACACAGACAGAAATGAGCAAGGTGTTCCACCGACAGCAAGAGGTCTGAGTCTGTTGACCACATTAGCACCCTAAAATATGTAGTACAATTGCTCTAAAAAATAGTTAGAAGAAAATGGTCAATACTGTCAATACTGCATTACAGAGACAATAGTGAAAGAGAATGTTTTTGTCCATTCATAGATCATTGAACAGGGAGTGGTAGAAAAGAAGGCAGAAGTTGCTATGGAGATGTCAGACCTGGTGGTGTACTGTCAGCCTCGCAGCAAAGAAAAGGACCGCTTTGGTAAAAACATGTGCAGTAACCTACATATAGTCAATTGGGATGAAGTTGTTGTGGTTTAAACTCAGTTGGCTGTGAAAATCCAGAAAGTGAAATTTTCTTGTGACTTGCTCTTTTCACCACAGATTCCTACAGTTACAAAGAAGTTCGCTCTTTCGTTGAAAATAAAATTCCAGGGAAGAGCCGGACCAAGGACTTTCTTCAGTATAACCGTAAAGCTCTGAGCCGCATCTACCCTAAAAGTCAGCGAGTGGAGTCGTCCAACTATGACCCCTACCCACTATGGGCCGAAGGTTGTCACATGGTGGCTCTCAACTACCAGACTGCAGGTTGTGTAGCTGTTACAAAATACATCAGCATGAGCTTGATTTTCAGCTTGATTTTTATAATACTGTTTGTGCCCCTGTGCAGATAAATACATGCAATTGAACAGTGCCCTGTTTAGTCTAAATGGGCGCACAGGTTATGTCCTTCAGCCAGAAATCATGCGCTATGACAACTATGACCCTCACCACGAGAAGAGCAAGATCAAGTACTACATCGTTGTGAGGGTATGTGAGTCTTTTATATTTATATCTTTTATGTCTACTATAAAAACACATTGAACATTCAGAAAACTGTGACTGTGTTCACCTGTGCAGGTGATAGCTGCCCGGCACCTGCCAAAGCCTGGACGCAGTATCGTCAGTCCTTTTGTGGAGATCGAGCTGTGTGGACACACTGAAGACCGGTTCAAGACTGCGGTTTACCGTAAGACTCTGTTTCTGGTGAACATTCACAATCTACCAGACATATATTTATTAATCACGCAAAAACAGTAAGTGATCTATAAATCTTTCATTGTCTGGTCATTAGACACATGAGAAGAAGCTAATTTGAAGTAGAGGATTTTAACAGACAAGTGTTTGTGTGTCAGGTGATAATGGCTTAAACCCAGTGTGGAAAGCCCCTGCAGAATCTGCTGTGTTTGCTGTGTACGAGCCAGAGCTCACCTTCCTGCGGTTTGTGGTGAACGAGGAGGACATGTTCTCAGACCCTAACTTCCTTGCTCAGGCCACCTTTCCCGTCAAAGGCATTCGCTCAGGTAGAAACTCGTTTAAAATGCATAAAAAGGAAGGTGATTTCCACCAGGTTCCCATGAAAAAAATGCAATGCTCAGTCTGATTTTTTTCTTATTGAATATATCAGATTTTTGCCTTGTTAGTGGTGTTATTATAAAACCATTTATTTCTGAAGGTTATCGCTCTGTCCCACTGAAGAATGGCTACAGTGAAAATGTGGAGTTAGCCTCTCTCTTGGTCCACATACAAATCGAGCAGGCAACGGTAAGCAGATAAACAGCCGAGGAATATGTCCGATAGTGATAAGACTATGTTACTAATACTACCATTGAACACAAGCAGAGGTCTATGTCCGGTATTTTGAAAGCTCTGAGTTGAGAGTTGTGTTTTGTTGGTCCTGTCAGTAAATGTTTCTCCTCTTTGTCAGAACGCAGCGGAGGAGCTGTACTCGTCTTCCTCTCAGCTGAGGAAGAAACAGGCTGAATTCAGTGAACCGTTTTTATACGACACTCACACAAACCTGCAGCGTTCAGCCCCTACCGGTCAGCTCTCCCAGCTCACCCGAGAGCCCAGCACCAGTGAGAAACAGAGGAGGCAAGTCCTGCAATGCACTGTAATACTAGGGGCTACAATAAAGTGTACATGTTTCACTAATGTACTTATATCTGTGCTGCAGGACCAAGGAGAAGAAGATAAACAATAGTAAATTTTACTCCTGAGAGCATCGTCAAAACCACCTTCTTCAAAATACCAACACACTGGTCCCAAAGCTAAAGCAAAGATGCAGCTACTAAAGGACTAAAGAAAAACTGTGTTTAAAAAAGACAGATTAGAGGAATACTGTAGGTTTGTAGTAAATTGTAAATATATTATATACTACATGTGTTAGCTGAACATGAATAAATCTGAGTCTATGTTAGGTGTGTATTTGTTGTCCATATCTCACTTTGGATTTTGATGAACACATCGGCAGCATGTTTTACTCTGTTTGATACTGGGGTGCGTACCTATGTTCCCCAGTACCGATGTTCCCCGGTACCGCTGTTCCCCCATTTCTATGGACAGTTTGTACGGGGGAACAGCGGACCCGGGGAACAGCGGACCTTTTAGTTTGAAAAGGTCCCGCTGTTTCCCGGGAGGCTACAGGAGTTCCGCAGTTATAAACATCCTCCAGTCAGACGTTTTTGGCACGGCCTTCCCTCCCCAAAGCCCATACTTTCATCCTCGGCCCGGGGGCCTCGAATGCATCGAATGGGCATCGAGGCGGCCGCGCGCGGTGGCCGGGGCATGTCGTTAATATGTTGGGGAACATGAACATCGGTACCTCATGCGTGTGAGAGGTGCCACTGTTCCCCCGCGGGGAACATCGGTACCGGGAAACATAGGGCTGACCCCAGTCAATAACATGGGAGACCAAAATATTACCTGACTTATCATTATCTTTCTAGTGCTGTGATTATTTTGTCCAACATAATGCATGTTTGACTTCACAATAAACCCCACATGGCACACAAGGGAAACATATTCACAGACAATTTATTTCTGATTGAAATTATTTCACATAAGTTGTTATTTTCCTGTTGAAGATCTTTTGTATTTTTATAACAACAGCCACAGAGCAGCAGCAATAATAATAATAATAATAATAATGATAATAATAATAATAATATTAACAATTATTATGATAACCCAGCGGGAGAAGCAAGAAAAAGAGAAAAAAAACCTAAACATTATGGGCGCCCTTTTGCCAGCTGCCAAAAAAGAGACAATGATTTTGGGTAATTGATTTTCAGTCTTTTACATGTGACAACCCTGCTCATTCAGAACTGTTGAGACTCAAGCACAGCTGTACACAATTGGGACAAAATACAAACTTTTTTACAGCTTTGTGAAAAATAAAAATGATGAGCTGTTTTAACTGAAGCAAAAAGCACAGTGAGCTCCACAGGATGGGACGTCCCTCAAATGTTTTACAGTAATACAAAACCCTCGCCCCAAAAACGCTCACAGTTTAGACAAAGTGGCACCTCTCATCATTATGTGGCAGGATTCAAGGGGAACTCCAATGATAAAAACTGAGTCAGTCTCAGTACAAAAGTATTGGCTTAAAAAACATCATTGAAGATATAGCTTCACGACAACCAATCAGAGCGCAGACAGCATCTCACCATGACAACCGCGGCGAGATAGTGATCAGACCCTTTATCAAGATTTCAAACCGTTTACAAAATAAAATTACAACAGAAAAAACACATGATGCAGCGACATGTAGAGTACATGCAAAAGAATGGAAATAAACAGAAAAAAACACTTGATTAAAATAACAAAAATTATAATAAGTTTCGAGAACAGATTACAGTGCACTTTGCATGAAACAGAACAGCAGCATATGAGGACAGGAGAAACTATATACTATGAGAACCAAGCTGCAGGATTAGAAAAAATACATGGTTATTAAATGGCAGATACATTTGTAGTTAAAATTTGGGTTAGCTGATAAAAATGTACAGTCAACAGTGCCATTTGATTTGCCGGACCCATCCAAAAGCTGCTACATCCCCTTCCACTTCAGTTGGAACAAAAACATTTTTCTAAACGTTTACATTGTTGTTATATTGATTGTTAATGAATGTAAAAGTATTGTAAATGTTATCATTACAACTTGGTTCTAATAATATGTATATTTATTTATTTCAATGTGGCCTCATGTGCTATTGTAAGAAAAAAACCCCACACACAATGTTAAGAAGAAAGGCATCAGCAGCCTGTAGATAAAGACAGGCTGAGAGAGAGAGAGAGAGAGAGAGAGAGAGGAGATGAAGAGGACTATTTACACTGTATTTACACCATACAGGATTATGACAGAGCAGCCAAACACAAACAAACATGGCACCAATAAATAGAATGTCTTCGCGGACGGCATTGTGCTCTGCTGCATCTGCTCCTTTAACCTCGGGGGGAAAAAAACTACCAATAAATACAAAGTTGACGGTTGCAGTCAGAGCCATAAGTCCAACCAATGGTGGACATGAAGCATCTGTCAGGGCAGTTTACCAGGCGTCTTTTAATGGGAATGTAGACAAATGCATTAGTTCCTTCTATGTTAGCCTGATGTAAAGTATATGTACAAAATCCAAATGTAGTTACAGCAGAGAACAGGGTTTCATGTTGGGGGTGGGGGACCTCAAGGGCGTCCGCACTGCCACACATAGTCTTTCCTGGGTCATCTCCTACTGAACGGATTACAAGCTCCATTGGCCCCAATACACAACAATAAAAACTGGACAAGATGTTTGGCAAACGTCCTTTTCTGGTAATTTTTTTCCAATGCGCATAGTCTGTAGTACTCTGCAGCCCAAAGGATATGAAAATATACAAACTCTCCGCTGGTGATGGGTCAGTACACAGATCCAGTCATGGCATGGAGTCCTTCTTTTGCTTGGCGTCAGAAATGTCACAAAGAATCAAATTAAGAATAAAACAAAAAACAACAAAGTGTGAAGTTCTTAAGCACTGTCACTACAATGTCCCGAGTGAGGAAAGTAACATTATAAATTAAAATCTGAGGCAGTCCCAGACCACCCCGCTACTGCTACACAACTGTTCTAGTATTAAATAGTGATGGGATATCAGTATGTACACACAAAACAAAGAAAAAACAAACTATGTTGCCATTTGTCCACTTTCTTCACCTCCCAAAAATGCCTCCCAAAGGTTCTCAGTGGGTAGTCCATTCCAAATGTATGCTTTTTATCAATTTATGAAAGCACAGTAAAATATGTTCATTCAAGTTGATAAAACGCTCTTCCGCTTCATACGTGGATGTTGTAGTATATAAGTAGGCACAGTCTTGTGTTAGTTTTTCAAAATGAAAGACAGAAAAAAAAATGCTGAACCTGCTGACGTTTGAGGAGGAGCTATGGTTTTCAAAGAGAGCTACATTGGGGATTTGAGAAGAACTGGAATGTGCTGAATCCAGACTTCATAGTACAAAGGCAAAAAAAACGTTGATGGTGGTGTCCTTTAAAGCTAGACTCGATATGAAAACTTGTATGGGACAGGGGAGCGTCAGAAAGAGTCCTTGGATCAAAACAATATCCAGGACGCCTGAAGAAATATGTCAAGTAGCAAAAGATGAATCTGATTGGACGGTGGAGGCTCCATCCGTTTCCCTGACAATGAGGAAGGCCGGTCTCATGAGAGTCTCTGATGTGATGATATGTGAATATGCTTGTTTATGTACTGTATTTATCTGTGTCTGTGTGAATGTGTGTAGATATGATATGGTTTGTCTGAAGAGGGGGGATCACCAGGCCTCGGTGTACCGGACATCGACATCTTTCAGGTTGGGCAGTTTGGCCTGTTACACACAGAAAAGAAGGCTATGAGTTACAAATGTTACTGTTTTATTATAAGAAAATAATCTTTGAAATGAGTAAAGGACATAATTAACATTACTACTTGCAATATAGTAATAATTATGGGTTAAATTAAAATATCACTTTTTTCAAGACATCAACTAATTTCATCCACTACACAGGAAAACACTGGTAGCCACAGCTGCTATGGGACACACAAAGGTGTGAAAACCATACTGTGCCAATGGTTTAATTAATAATATGGTATTTACTGTGATACTTTATACTGTAGTATTTACCTTGAGGTCTTCATATGTGTCAGCTGTGAGCTTGGTGCTGTTCATGTTCAGACTACACAGACTCTTCATTGCTGAAACACAAATACATTACGATTATGGAGGACTTAGTGAGAGTAATGACTATATAAATATAATTAGGTTACTGCATCAGTGAGTTGCCTTACAGCTGAGTGACAGCAGACCGGCGTCAGTCACAGGCGTCTCACATAGGTTTAACACTTGAAGACAGGCCAGATGTTCAGACAACAACCGCAGCCCAGCATCTCCAAACTGCAACAGAAATGTAACTTGTTTTATACTTTATTATGATACAGCTTTGGTCATACTGGTCATTTGTACAAGATGTTTTTGTTTTGGCAAATGTCAGTACCTGCGTGGACCACAGGTTGAGCTGTTTAAGTGAGGGCAGCTTGATGAGCTGCTCAGCACAGGCACTGGTGACATTGGTGAAGGCCAGACTCAAGTTCTCCAAGTTCCCAAAGGACCCTGAACTCAACAGACGAGCCAGGTCGGCATCCTGAAATGACAACAATATTAGCGCTTAGAAATGCTTGTGTATACATTATAAGCAGCATGTTTGTGTTATGCCGCCTACCGTGGACTTGGAGGGCAAAGTCAGGCGGGTGGGGCCTCCTTTTCTTTGCTGAGAAAACACAGAGAAAAAAAGATGGCGTCTGAGCAGAGGGCCTTGCAATGTCATTTTCTAACAGTAGATGGTGCAAGTGAGCAATAGGAGCGGTGGAGAAGGGAACTGAAGCTTGGTATGTTGATAAAGTTTCTTTTGTCTGTACTGTACTGCGGCCATATGTCATCTTTCAAATTAACAACTAGCAAATGTCATAAAGGGTAAGAATCCATGATATACAATGCAACACTGTTTTGACTAATTGACAATATCTTTGCATATCTTTTCTAAACATCTAGAGTTAGTGTAAACACAGATACATTTTATCTGAACTTTGTGTCAGGATATCTGGGCTTCCAGTTCTGTACACGAAGAGTCTGCTAATCTAATCCATTGTTGTCTTGACCATAATCGTCTGTTAGAGATGTTCTGTTATTATCCTGTGCAAACACCACTGATGTTGATGTCATGCCTTGGCCATCACTATCAGAATGTGAATATAAAGACAAAATACTGGCAAACATCAGTAACTTCAAGACCAACCCCATAGTACAAAGCACGATAACTACCAGTATTACATCAAGAACTGAATTATTAGGGGGAACATAAAGCTTGTGTTAGCTCATATCTGCTGTATGTGAAGCCCCTCTATATTAAGAATGTGCTTGTTTTAGTAACTCACCAGCTCTTTCAGCTCTCTCTGTCGGTCACAGAGCTGCTCGTACATACGCAGGCCGACTTGTGTGCTCTCCAGAGTGGAGATGATCTGCAGCTGGGTGTCTTTGTTCTCAATGATGTTGTACTCCAGCATCAAGCACAAGATCTGTGTACATCAACACATGTTCAGCACATTATTAAGTTCTACAATGATAGCATATCTAACAGAAATGCACTTTAACTTATTAACAGTTTAAGCAGTTAGTAATTAAATCATAGCTTATTGCTTTTATTTTTATAAATCAACTTGAACCTAATAATGCAAAGCAGAGGCCTACCTCCACCATGGTTTGGTTCCCCCTGAGAGCCAGCAACATACATGGCCCCAGCTTATTCTCGGCCAGAGACAGAAGGAACTTCTTAGTCTTGTAGCAGGAGCCCATGAGGATATGGACCTAAGGTTGGGAAAGACTTTTAATATGGGAATAACTTAAAACCTATAAAGACAAGCATAAGTCTATAGTGTACGTACCATACTGGCAAACAGCTCACCATCGTCATCACAGGCCACACCCCCAGGACTATAGAGCTGAAACCAGCCATCTTTACCTGAACGCACACTCAACAGACACGAGTGCACCTACAACAACAATTCATCATTAGCCTCTGGTATGTTTACATTTACAGTCTCAAAAGGTGTAGCTAGAGTTGTAAACATTTTCTGTTTATTGATGTTGAAACTCTTTTAGTCCATTGTTTTAGACACTAACCTCCTGTCGGGGGTCTTCTGCAAACCTCTGGATCACATACTTGAGCTCTCTGTTCAAGCACAGGGCACAACATAAAACATGCAGAAAAAAACAGATAACCATGATAAGAAAGGAACTTACTTTGTGAATTTGGCGTGTGCAAGAGCCCTGGAGAAAGAAAAGAGAAATTGGTTAACTATGCTATTTACTCACAATCATTAAAAGGCTGTAAATTGTTATAGCAAAATACTTCTCCCATCTCATTTTGTAAGTATAATTTAAAATGACAGATTAAGAACACATGTGCGCCAGGCTGTTTTCTAACTTTACATGTTTGTTGAAGCTTGAATGGGAGTTCCCTTTCTCTCCACAGTTGACTGGCAACACAGTAAAACAGAATTACTTTCACTCAACCGATGCTGTCATCAAGTTTCAAAGGGACTGGGAGACCTAATTATGACAAATGAAAAACTGAATGTTTGCTGTTTGTTACTGAAGAAACTAATAATCCCTTAGCGAATGAGGGTGTGAGGCTGGCTAAAAACAAGTTACCACTGCATGATGTACTCAACATATTATTTGTTAAAAGCTGGCCTTAATTAACCTGTAAAATGATTCATTGTCATACTGTACCGAGTAGTGATAGTGATAGTAAGATAAGTATTATTTATTGATGTTGATGTTTGGTCATTTTAAATTCTTATTGAGAAGATTGCATTTTAATTATTAGACCATGATTCAACTGACTTTTTATCATGTTATTTTTATGCTCTCTCCATTTCCTTCTTTTTTAGAGAGGTACATAAAAAAGTAAAGCACTGTTGTAGGGTAGCATGTGCAGTTTTGCATATGAAGAGAAAAACTGAGTGGAGTGTGTGGGATGGATATAAATTATTTGTGTGCAGAGAATAATTTGACTGAATAGTACAAGATGACAGATTTGAAGAGATTCAGTGGAACATTATGGCTTAATGCAATTTTCCTTTACCAAACACAAAATAGACTAAAGGGAGAACCAGAAAAGCAGAGATGGAGAGTTCTTTACTAATCCAACAACAGCTGCAATACTCAGATAAAGTATGTGTTGCACAAGGAAGGACATCGATTGTAAAAGTTATGCCAATTGCATATGCAAATGCATGTGATCCAATCTATTAAAAGCCAAAAGGATCGATTTCCACTCCCTTTATATGGCATGTATTAAAAAATGTATTTCACCAATTCATGTAACTAAAATTATAATGGGCATATATATTCAACCTTCAAATAAACAAGGTTGGTATATGGTTTTGGTAGATTTTATAGCCTATCTGAAAAAATTAAACAATACATAAATCATAAGTGTTTCATAAGACATTTCCTTTACCTGGTCTAAACACTGTACAATTTGGAATCTTTTTGTACTGTACTTTTTGTATGTTATAGCGCTATTTGATAACATTGGAGGTTAATGTAATGTAATGATACAACCGCAGGTACAGTCAGTGTGTGTGTGTGGGTGATATCAGTAAGCAGTTGTGTGAAATGACTCATGGAGCTTTTGGGGAGTATTGTTGCCTTTCCTAATGACGCCCGAAGGCAGTGACCCGGCAACAGTGGCGCAGGTGAGCACCTTGTGAGAGCCAGGTGAAGACTAATGAAGCTTTAGTACCACACAGCCAATTACAGACAAGGCTGCGACTGCTTGTAGCCAATTACAGGTGTTCCTCTGGGGAGACTGGGCCGCCCCATCAGTCCACGACCCCGTGAGACCATGTGAAGTTTCTTAACCACGTCAGCATAGGGCCCCCACAGGACCCTACATAACCTCCCGAAAGACACAGCCCTGACAAACTGAGATGAGCTAAAGAGGCCTCAGCTCTCTAGGACAAGTAATAGTCTATGTGCAAATACTAATGGGACTAAAGAAAATAAAGCCTGCATAGTGTTTTTTTGTGTGTCTTTTTGTTATATTATTTCTCTATTTAATACCACTTGAATGTTGTTAACATTCACATGTGTTTGATGTTTTTCTTTTGCTGTGGAACAAAGGGTCTCTTATGCCTTATCTTAAATCAATTGAGCTACACCCTCTCATTTGACCTACTTTATTCATAGTATTCAACACGATTAGCCTATAAGGGAATATGACTAATATAATGGTCCAATTATTCAGTATTAATATAAATCCTAAGAGAGTTAGTGGCTCAAATCACCCTAGTGACCTCAATAATGAAAACATAATTCACAGTAGCATGTTGCACCAGTATTGTATTTATACTTATGTTGAAATATCATGACAAACTAAATTACCTAAACTATTTAGTGCTAACAACTAAATTACATCAGTATATAATAATGTTTGCAACCAAGCATTAATTTTATGTTTTTAAAAATATACATTTTTTAAGCTATTCCAATTAAAACTAGAAAGCACTCGGAGAGTGCATACCGACGCCAGGACAGCTAATTTCCCCTATACTATGTTTTGGCACTAACTGCGACTTTAACCTGTGATGTCTAAGGGGCTTTATATT
>JAVQKG010181587.1:0-14823 GCA_036025885.1 Hypseleotris bucephala
GAACCGTTAGCAGCGCTAAGCGGCGGGCCACTGCCTCGGTGAGACAGATCCGGACCGACAGGAGGAACCAAGCTCTTCTGGGAGCCAGAATCAACCAGAAAACGACGTCCAGAGAGAGTCTTTAATGAAGAGCAGCAGGCAAATGCTAAGGGCGCAATTCAGCCAGGGGGCGCCGCAAATGTGGGGAGAAAAAAAGGCAGCTCTACTGTATTTACCTTATTAAACTAAAATTTACACGGCATTTCCTAATATTAAACAACAAGACCACGTAAAGGTCTGATAAATACAGTAAAACAGATCCTAATAAGAGTATTTCCTCTGTTCCTTCAAACACACCCCTCTCTCTGATATATGTCTCCCCAAGTTCCCTAGACGGATGGGCAGCTATTTTGAACATAGAACATGTGCCCATATGCCCCTGCTCTCAATCTTCAAAACTGTTTTTATTAGACAAATTTTGGCCAAATAATCGCGGAGAAATGCTCATTAGAAGTTACGTGAAATTAGGCGCTCATTGCGAGAGGCGAAGCGCAGCGGCACTATAGGAACATGCGCCACATAATTCTCACACCGTCTTCACTGTAGTCTAAAACCAAACAGACAATAAAACCAGAGGTTCAGACTGAAGTTTATAAAAGTAGTACGTTTGTTTCTTATGCAACAGTCCACAGCGTGATTTTGAAGGCTTCTCTTCACCCTCCTGTCATAGAGCAGCGTGTGTGCTGCTGGAGCATGGCCGTAAATAACAAATCAGCGTCTGTAGATTGGCCACCATAATTAATAATCAGGACGTCGTGATAAATACACTGTATAGTTTATATTTATTGAAATTAGTTTTAAAATTTACTACCGTTCAGAGCAGGTTTGTCCTGTTCAGATTTAGTGTACTCATAAGGAGTTTTATTTTTTTTATTACTATTTTATGGCCAAATCAAGTCCTGATTTTTTTTTTAAAGTCTACATTTAATGCCATACATTTCCTAAATTAGTAGGCTATAATTAATGCATGTAAAGAAAATTTATATACACCAGATGCTCACTGTACAATGTCACATTTGTTGGGGGGTTGGGGGCGCCATGAAAAATTTCACCTAGGGCGCCAGAATAGATAGAGCCGGCACTTTATCATCACTGAGCACTTTCTAAACTACAAGCGCAAAATATTTGACAAACAGAGAAAACTTGTTTATTTTTCTCCCAAACGTCTCGTGATTGTAATTACTTCAGGTCCGAGTCACTTGTACAGTGTGAGCAGTCAAGCCGAGCCTCGAGACAGCAGCTGAATCTTGTGTCTGTCCACTCCTCCTGTGAGACTCACTCGTACAGTGTGTGGAGGGGTTCAGTTTGAAACGCACACACATCGCACCTAGATCGCACAGTGTATGCCAGGCTTTAGTTAGTATAGTAATTATAGTAATTACAGTGTATTGGTGAAACGCATTCCAGCGATATGGAATCACATTCCTCTGTGATATATAAATATTTAGATATATGATATTAAAATATTTGTAATAGACTATTAGTAAATCTGGCCCTCACTTGTCATATGCACAGCTAAAAATAACAGTTTTCAACTTTTCAGCCTTAACACTATGAGAATAAAGGCCAGTCAAACATCTAAAGGGAGACTATTACAGACAGTACAACTGCGTATTAGGGCCATGATAAAAAATAATAATATGGGAACTACGAGATTAAAGTTGTAATATTTTGAGAATAAAGTCGTAGTTTTATGAGAATAAAGTTGTATCTAAAAAAAAGTCATAGTTTTACAAGATTAAAGTCGTAAGGGAGGTGTTGTGCCCTTTTTTTTTTTACTTTATTGTGGCCCTAATACGCCGTCGTACTATAGCTAGCTCTTGTCCTGGTTTAGTCCTGACTTTGGGCACCATTAGAAGGCCTGTGTTTAGTCCTGGTTTAGTCCTGACTTTGGGCACCATTAGAAGGCCTGTGTTTAGTCCTGGTTTAGTCCTGACTTCAGACACCAGTTGAAGTTCATAAAGATAAAGATGCTTATATTGTCATTTATGTGAGTAATTTTTTTAAGTGGTCCCTCCATCAGTAAAAGTCAAGTTTGTCCATCAGTGCCAGCACCAGACATTTATGCAGTTATGTCAATAAACTCAATTCTAATAAAATTGATGGTGGAGTGGTTGGAATTTTTCATCAGGTAATGGACAAATATTTAGGATAGGACTAACATATCAGCAATGTACTTGTAATAGTCAGTTAAGTCAGTTTTAGATGACTATTCATTGACACTCTCAAATGGGAATATAAAACTGATTTGGAGGCACTAGAAAGTATGTCAGAAATAGCTAAAAAAAACACAACTAAAATCTCTCTTCGTCTGATTGATATGATATTTTCTCAAAATGAAATGAATCTACTATGCAAGGCAGGGGTGTCCAAACATTTTTCACTGATGAGTGCCGGGTTCTTGCTGAGGTGACCGATTTCACTTCACCAAAAATAGTCTTCTGGACGCAAGTGTTCTGCAGTTTTTTTCACTTGTGTCCCCTATTTTATAACCACACAGAAAAGTGGAAAGATATCTTGATATACATTGGATAATTTCTGTTAGTATATAGTCACATGCAGAAAAAAGTCAATTTGGCCAACTGAATGGTGAGTCTCAAGCCCACAAAAATTGCTTTGTCCCTGGCCCATAGTTTGGACACCCATATCATAAGGCCTCACGTGATTCCCCTCAAACACTGTGATGAATCAGTGCTTATTAAGTATCATCAGAACATATTTCATTTGTATATATTTGTCAATAGATCTAAATGTTCTCAATGTTTTTAATTGCATTGTTCCACGCCTCGTGTTGGCAGACATGTCACATAGTTCAAATCAGGTCAACCAGGACTTTCATAATTGAGTAATACCAATCGGAACAGTGGCAAGATAGACTACATTGTGCTGAAGTAAACAAGTACAAGTGCAACAGTGTCTTTTTTGTCATAAAAACCTTTTTTCAAAATGTTTGAATTGAGAACTCCTGTAGATTCAGTCAAATTGTAGTTATGTTTTGTCTCGTCCGTGTAAATCATTAAAATACAATATTTATTGAAGGAAAGACTGACTTTTCCTACTTTGTTTGCTGCCTTGGTGGAGGTCTGTGCTCTCCTAGTGTCTTGTAGTGTACATATTTGTACTCTACACAGCAGGGGGCAAGTGTCAGGGGGATGAATGGGGGAATGAGTCTGTTGTCTGGCTCTCTGACAACAGTGGAACAGACCATAATCCCAATCACCCCCAAAACATTCACATCTTCCTTGTGTCACTCCTGACCTGTAGTACTTGAGTAAAGTTGTGAACACACTCATGCACACACACACGCCAATGGACCACATTACATTACCTCCTGGCGGAGGAAACAGGTACCAATAACATGTCTATAACCGCAACGTTGTAAATCTCTTGCCAAACAACACATCAAAAAAGCACAGGCTGGAGCAAGAATCGAACCACCAATCTCTAGGTGCCTCTCCTAATGCCATTATAACCTACTTAGGGTGTTTCTTGGACCGTATCTAGCGGGGTCTATATTGCTTCGCACTACAAAAGACTGTTTACAAGGTCCCTTATTAAATAAATTGGTGAGTTGTGCACATTTTCTGAACTTTCACCGGCAGATTGCACATACTTTAATTCTCAGAGGATGTCTGGGAGAGGAGGAGTGATAGCAACTGTTTTTAAGACTGAGTAACTTTTATTTCAAGCAGCTCGTACCTCAAACTTAACATGTTTGAACTGTTGTTCTCCGGTTCTGTGTGGTTGTATATAGACCACCTAAATACAACAGGGACTTTATTACTTTTATGACTTCTCAGTTTTTCTGGCTAAATACTTGCCAAAGTATGACCGTGTCCTAATTGTAGGGGATTAAAATGTGCATGTGTGCTGTCCTGATAAGCCGCTTGCAAATGAACTTAATTGACTCTTTTAATCTTGTGCAATCTGTGTCGGCCAGGCTTGAGTGTAGGAGCGCAGACGCCAATAGAACAAAGACAAACTGCAAGTATCGTATCAAATTTTAAAGGAAAAATGGTGTTGCTATCAAAGAACAGTAAAAGCTGCAAGACAAAAACATTTTTGTCCCACAAACACCTTGTCTAGAAGCCTTTTCTGATATTTTTGAGTTTTTATTAATAAGGCCGAGAACACCAGACCCCCCATTATTCCACCATCCTATGACCCGTCTGTTTCTGTTTTCTGGTTTGAGCCTGTGACACTTTCATTTTTAGAAAACATTGTTGCACAGATAAAACCTTCCGGTTCACCAAATGACCCATTTCCACCTCAATTTTTTAAAGAGTTCTTCAAAACACCGGGCCTGTCGGTTCTTAATATTCTAACTAGCAGCCTGCCAAATAGTGTTCCCTTTTACTCTCAAACATGCTGTGGTACAACAACTGATTAAGAAACCCAACCTTGACCCAGGGGAACTCTCAAATGTTCTGACTATTTCGAAGCTCCTTTTGGTCAGCTTATTATTCCTGCAGGTATCTGATCACTGGCTGGGCGTAGCTGTTTATTGCCCGGATCTTGTTCTTGAGTTGAATTTTTAGGACTTGCCTTACTCGTTGTAGGTATTTGGCTGTGGCTCCTTTCCTTATGGCCACATCGAGGCGAGGTTGCCATTTGCTTGTGGGATACCAAGGTACTTGTAACTGTCCTCAGTGAGATTTCTTCTATATGGACTACTTTACCTTTTTTTGTCATCATCTGTCCGAATGACATTATTAATCTAAAAGAAAAGTTTTTTGTTTTTTTTAAACCTGAAAAGCCACACATGTTTGGTTATCACTCTATAATTATAAATCAATTAAAGGCAAATTAAATAGGTCACTATGTCCTCAGTTGTCTATAATTAACAAAAAAAGAAAAACAAACAAAAGACAATGGGTGGTGTGCCAGACCAAAGGTATGAAACAGAGGAGGTATCAGGTGTTCTGTCAACCCCTTCATAATTACATAACTCCTCACCTCACGGATTCTTCCCCTGTGAGGGGATGGGTATAAAAAGACACTGCTTGCCTCTATCTTTAGCAGATCTACGAGAGAATCTGAACTTCAGAGACATCGGTATCTGCACATCCTCCTCGACCGTCTGCATCCTCCTCAACCATCTGCACATCCTCCTTGACCGTCTGCACATCCTCCTTGATGGTCTGCACATCCTCCTTGACCGTCTGCATCTTCACATTATTCTCGACCGCACATCCTTCTTGGCCGTCTGCACATCCTTCTTGACCGTCTGCACATTCTCCTTGACCGTCTGCACATCCTTCTTGACCGTCTGCACATTCTCCTTGACCGTCTGCACATCCTCCTTGACCGTCTGCACATCCTCCTTGACCGTCTGCACATCCTCCTGACGGCCTGGTAAGTGGTCCGGTTCAGTTTATACTCAAAAACAATGTTGATGAGTCTGTATGGGTATGAGTTTTTAATTTGCTTTAAACAGATTTATAATTATAGTGAAAACTAAGCTTTAGTGTGTGGCTTTTCAGGCTTTTTTAAAATCAAAATAACTTAAACTCTAGCAACATCGTTCAGTCTACAGCGCACTAGCACCTCATGTTGTACAGTCGATACTTTACATTGGACTCTTCACTTGTGTGTTAATCGTTTTTGAGTTAGTGTTGTCTGTGTTTGTTGTTTTAATGTTTTTGCAACTGTCTATTTGCAACAAATAGTTTCGCCCAGGGAAACAACAGTTTCACCTGGTGTATTCACACCTGAAAGTGTTTCACATGCTAATGACTCTCACCCCAGCAGCAGAGACCTTTTTTTTTTTACTTTCTTCAACTTTGATTTTACTACCTGGATGAATGAAGTTAATCTCCACCGAAAATATGTTTATGACAGTTACCTGTTTAAATATCGACATATTTACATTTCAAAATAGACTACTGGATTACTTTTTACTTTTTATGTAAAATAATGGAAACTAAGATTTCATCACAGAAATAAATGCATTTGCATGTGTAAACACGGTGACCAAAATATAGAATATACTTAAGTTTAGATAGAGGGCCAGCCGCGACTAACTCTTCTCCTGTTCTATACAGTCTGGTCATTCAAGGAAGTCGCGTTAGCAAAGTTTGTATATGACCCAACTAGCAAAACTTACATCACCGTTGCCTTGGAACTGCTTTAACTGAAATACAGTACAATGAGCAAGGTTACCAATGTTTCGAGCTAACATCAGTTTCTTGTTACAGTGTTCTCCTGCATCATGCTCTGCCTCCTGCTCTGTCTGTCTGCATTATGCCTGGTGGCAAGTAAGTAACCTACACATGAAACTGCCACAATATATTCAGAGAATCAATTTGATAATCCATATTTTAAAACTTCAACAACAGTGCCATTGAAAATCACATTTGTTCAAAATTTCAGATGCAGTTCCAGTTCCGTCAAATGGAGATTCATCCATTAGCATCACCGCATGTGCCTTCTCCTACTTCGGAGTCCCTTACAATACGCTCTATGTAAGTGTGCTCTCCTGAATGTGACAAACATATGTATAACTATAACATACAAGCTCTTACTACAACAGCAAAGGTAACAGCGCCCCCTGTGGTCTGAATATAAACTCATCCCATCAGGGCACTTGTACATGAAGTATTTTTTTTGTTTTGTGTTTGTGTGCAGGTCAGTTTTAATGGCAACACTCCATACCTGTGTTTTGGATCAGCCTTTGTTTCTTCCTCCGCCATCGGTGACTGTGTTAAGCTGCCCAACGTGCCTTCTCCAGATTACTCTGTGGACGTATCTGCCAGTGTTTCGTCTTTTGACACTTCTGTCCAGATGGATATCCCACACCTCTCAGTTGATTCATCAGAATGTGGAGTGATGTTTTCAATTAGTTTTAATGGAGCACAAAGTGTGAGTTACCCTGATATTCAACTTTTTCCCATAGATACAGTCGGCAATGGTGGGAACCATGGGAACGGCCACAATAACGGTCATTTATGGTCAGTCCGAGGGGGAAAAATACCATTTATACCAATGGAGAAGAGCGGCAAATACAAACTTACTGATATATAATTTACATATTGTAATAAAGACCCTGAGCAGGCCAGCAAAGTGATCCAGCAATATAAAATGAGTGAAATAAAACAGCAAATTAGCGATCATAAGCTTAAGCATGCTAATATAACGAGAGGAAAGGTTTGTTATCCCCTCCACGCTCGAGACCACGCCCCCAAATCAAACGTTCTGCCGACTGATATTGGCCAAAGTGGCTTGTGTTTCTCAAATAATATCTACCTAAGATTTTTACTGGCCATAATTGGCATGTTTTGCAATACAATTCTTTTTTTGTGTGTGTGTGTTTTTATGTTTTGCTGAGACTATTAATAGCTTATTAGTTACTGTAAAGAAATCTTAATTGGTTAGGCATTTACAACACTAAGCCTAGTTAAATGTACAAACATGTATGCAGAAAAAATAAGGCTAGTGAGAGTGAATGTGTTTCTATAATGCCCATAAGTAAAATCTACCCGCAATTGTATGGGTAGTGGTAAGTGTAGTGCTATTGATAACATATAGAAAAATATTGTGCAAAATGTTTATTTGTATTGTTTGTTTTTTTCTGCTCCACAGACATTTTACTTCATGAAGTTTGGACCAAAAACAGCCATGCATTACGTTGCTAATATAATCTCTGGTGTAAGTAAACTATTTATTTATTTACTGTTTTAATCAAATATTTATAAATGTATTAATTGTCCCACTCAAATGTACAATTTGTTAACAAGCATTCAGGGTGTATTGTAATTATGTAGGGTAACATATAATAAAATAATCTAGAAAGTCGTGTTCTCGGTCAGTGAATGAGCTGTTTTTATTTTAAAGGATATTAAGTTCTACGTTGGAGGAAATTTACAAAAGACTAAAAGTTACAAATCTGCTGGCACCTACACTGTAAATGTTGACCTCTCTGGTTGTCGAGAAGCAGGTGGGTGAAAAAGATGAGTCATAGAAAACATTGTTCATCAGGATTTTTAAATGTCATCATATAGACTACTGTATATGTATATATATCATCAGAACACACACTTAACCCATCGATAGTTCGAAGAGATTTTTAGACTGCAAAATTCAATGATTGTTGTTCATACGATATTTGTTAAAATGAATTTAAATTAAGTGCATTGATTAAAATAATAAAGAATGGTTTGTGGGGAATGAAATTAGACTTTTAATAGAGCATGGCAGCATTATTACTCTTCTGTGTTCTATTATGACAGAATTACTAAATCATATTCTGAAATCGTTTTCGAACTGACTGGTCTAACAGAGTCTTTTCTCAGGTGCGGTGTATGAAGTGGGTGCCTCGGCCTCTTTACCAGACACCTGTGAGGAGAAGTCCTGTTTACTGTGGACTGGGTTATGGGGGTCGAAGACATCCTTCTGTACTAGAAAACAAGTCTGTGTTGGCAATGGCCTGTAAATATCAAGTTTTTATTTTGATTAATTTTTCTATTTTTCATTACTCTATTTGAATATATTAGTGTCATTTTGATTTTTTTAGAATAGATTTTTTTTTATTAGGCCCACATTATTATTATTAATTAATTAATTATTAAGACTTGTTTCCAAGAAATCCTTTCATTTAAAATATTTATTATCAATTTAATTATTATAAAAATAAAATTATCTAATATTTCTTTTAATCATCTCACATAGTCAGTAAGACTTTTAAGAAGATCAAATTATTACTTAAAAATTTGATAAATAAATATTCCTGAAAGCTAATTAACTGGAGGTGACTATTATAATTTTTGGTCATTTAAACTAATCCAGATTTGTGTTATTTTTTTACATGTATTTCACAGATGTGGGAGTTTCTGCTCTATCGTTGGGCCCAGTATCATTGACATAAATGGAGCTGCTGGTGTCACGGCTGACTTCTGTTACTACTCTCTGTTCTCTGTCACTGAGCTGAAGGTGGATGGACAGTTCTCCTCTCGTCGACTCACTGACGTCCCCTTTCTTCAGAAGGTGGTACTGTCCACCACAGACTCCCTGACTATCACACAGGGAGGCAGAGTCTTCGTAAGTATCCAAACCCTTGTTCTACCATTGTTTTGAACGAGAAAAAAAAAAAAACATCAGGCAGTGCAGCCAGTGCAATTGAACTGAGAACTACTGGTTGTCCAGGAATAAAACACTTTTAAACCACCTGTAAAGCAGGCCAAAAAATGACTAAATGAGGACTTAACCAGCTCCGAATGATTTAAAAACTAGAAAGCACAGACCTCTGCCAAGATGACTCATTTCCACAGATCATTCTAATTTTTCAATTGGTCTTTATGTAATTTCAGACTTTCCCTGAAAAATGTATACTTAAAGGTGTAAATAGTTCAAATTTAAAATTGAAAAAATGCCTAAAACTGACTATCTGACCAGATTGTATCATGCAAAGTAGAGTGTCTGTAATAAGTTGAGGCCAGGGGAGGGGCTACAATGAAACTCAAATATGACTGGTCAGAGTAGTACACCACCAACTGTAAATTGATGTTGTAGAGGCCAGTGGAAGGACTAAAGTACAATAATAAATATGACAGATTACCTACTTTACATCATAGAACAAGGTCAGATAAAGCATTTTTTAAAATTTCTAAACTTTTTTTTTATTTTAAGAAAGTTACAGACTACACCTTTAATTAGTAAAGTTGCTAACAGATTAAAGTTCTTTCAAAATCACGGATTAGGAGCACTCCCAGAATCTTATCAGTTTTGCCTTGTGTCATTCCTGACCTTCTCTGAAAATATCATCCAAAACCAACAACTAAAACAGAACTAAATCAGGACCAAAACCAGGACTGTACCAAACTGTACGTGTATTGATTTCATCCTAATACTGTGTGTTTTTATAGAAAACGGTTTCTGGAGCAGATGTAGAAGTGACTGTACCCGCGACTCAGTTTGGAGTTGTGCTCAGTAAAAACAGCAGCGGAGTGACGGCTGTTTTTACTGACAGCGATAGTGTCCAAACAGTCATATTCTACGATGGGACCCTCCTACACATCACACATAAAGGTAAAAATACTTACAATATAGACCTCTGAATTCACTGGCTCAGATAGGCAGAGGCAGAATTTTTGAAAAGCACAGGGTTAAAAGTAGCATGACCAGAAGTCCCACTTTGCATTGGAAGGCTGTGTCCCTCATTCCGACTCATTTTGAACTGAATATTATTTTGTTTTGTACAGTTCATGAATCTGTGTACTTAAGTGGCCAATCAGACACGCTCAATGACTGACAATATTTATTGAATTCTTAATGATGATAATGATAATAATTGGGCTGTGCTCCTCCTCAATGTTGCCAGGTCTTTGAGTCAAAACAAGCCCAAAGACATCTTAAAACCAGCTTAAAACCGCCCAACAGAGTTTAAAATCAACCTAAACACCAGCCCAATGAAAATCCAACATATTCTTACTTAATAAAAGCTGCTAATAGCTACTTACTACTAGTAAGTGATTTGCACTCGGCACTCGCTAATTAAGATTGACAGCTCTACACGTGCAGAAGCAATAATATTGCACAACAGTAGCTCATGTTAGGATAAGTTAAAATAGCACAAATCAAATGAGGGACAATGAAAAACTATTATGAATATAACCTTTCAATATAGTACATGTCAAAATACATTTTTTATAGTCTATTTTATTTTACTATGCAGTGTTTCTTACATTGTTAACACTTTATTTATAACCATAAGCTAAAACCAATACCCCTCTATTTTCTACAGAAAACACGGGTTTAGTCAAAACTGAAATTTGACTCACTCACTCACTCACTCACTCAATCCACTGCTCACATGACACCTCCCACTTTAAGCCCTTCTTACTCGAAATGTTCCCATATCAACGGGTGGTGATCGGGGACATCTAGTGGAAGTTTGGAACAGGGATATAGCATTTTTACCGGAGCTAGAAGCAGTTAAATCTGTAAATACAGTAGTTCCTTTACTATTGTGATCAAAAACATTGAATCTCAATTCTGAGGCTGTTCTGTAAAATGTTTTCAAATAAACAATAATTATAGCAACTTCTGATCAATCCATATCAATTTCAGATTTAAAATAAAGTGCTGATGTAAGCCCCGTTTTATTTTCGGTTAAACTACGCCCACTTCTGAATCAGGCTCAGCCTAAATCAGATACAAATACAAATAGTGGTGTACTGGCTCAGCCCTACAACTAAGGTTTTACAATGAATCAAAACTGAAACAACTGTAAACAAATTTCCTATGAGTAGATTTGAATCAAAATGATTGTTTCCTGCAGTGCCTACTACCGTGAGTCTGTCAGTTAGTGGGTGGTGTAACAATGCCGCTAATCCAAGTAGCAACAAGGATGCTACCAAATCTGACGCAAGGTAAGAAACATATTCATCAAGGTTCTTTTGAATAGGCTGTTTTTTTCTTCTTCTTGTTTTAAGAGAAGGGTACGTTTTTGTCTCCCTCTAGCTGTGCCACAGTGGTACCTGACCCTGCCGGGAATAATCTTAACTGTACCGCCATTTCTACAAGGTGAGCAACATGTTTCAAGTTTCCTAAATAATAAAAAAGGGTGGGGTCGGATGAGCTGATAAAGAGAAATTCTCGGGTTGCGGGTGGGTCAGGTTCAAAAGCGCCCTCAGTTTACATGTGAAGTTTTGTTTGTCTGGTTGTCTATCACACCACAATAATAAAATGTCCAAACGTACCTGAAGCCATCATACTGCTGTCATGACAACGGGGGCGTGTAGCAGAAAGACGAGAAATATTTACACTTTAGCGGCTTGTTTTAGGCTAAAGCCAGAGCCACATTATCCTCTATCAACAGCTCTGGCTAAAACTATTGTTAAAATGGACAAATACAGTGTTATTCATCACACTGAGAGAAGAGATACGTGCTACTATTTACTCTTACACAAACAGCATGGATGTTTACTGCACATTTTTACTCTGACGCCTGCCATAGTGGAACATAAAGAAGCAATGTTTTTACGCACCAGATAGTTTCAAAGCATCGGGTTCGGTTCGGGTCGGATTAGAAAATCTTAAGCCCATTAACGGGTCAGTTTGGATTTTTAAATTCAATGTACATACAATTTAATGTTCATCATAATAATTCATACAATTTTTATGTATTAATATGAACACTGGCATTGTTACATTAAAACTGACAATGTAGAGCAGAGCACAAGTGAATGCACTGTATCAGCAGATCATATCACATTATGTCACGTGCCATATTTCCCACGCCTGCATTTTATTTGAGCTTTTAAACGTCACAATTCAGACAGATGACTTAGTTTTTGAGACTGTAATGAGTCATAATTGGAATGTGATTAATTGCAAAGATGTAATTTTAGTCCAAAAGCATATATGTATAATCAAAGATATTTACCTCTTACAGCTGCACTAATAAACTGACAGATCTTCAATCTACTATCGGCTGTTCCATCAACACCGCCCCCTTCGTCACCAGCTGTTCCACCAATCTGCTGTGCCAGTATCCAGAGGCAGATGGACTGTCCTGTAACATTCTGGACGCTTACGCCAAAACGTGTCAATACAGCTCAGACTGGTTGACATCCCAGTCCTGCTGTAAGTAACTTAACTTCCAAAAATAAATGAATAAATGGAGGTGCACAATAAACCCTAAAGTTGTTGTTAGCACAATATAAGGAAATGCAATATCCACAAAAACATGTACATTGTTAAAATAATTTTTCCCATTAGTATGTTGTCATATTTAAAATCCATAGTTTCGTCATGGTTTCCCTAATTATATTAATGCAAGAGTCTTTGCTTTATGGGACGCTTTGGCACCGATTGCCACTTTAATCTGACATTGTGTGATTTCTAAGGGTTTTTATTGTTTATGAGGAAGCATATAAAGGAGCAATTAAATATACAACAGATTGGATCACTGTGCCAAAATACCTGAGATTTTGTTGATGCTCATCAGGATTAATGGCTCTAATAAAGTGCTCCAGGGCAGTAATAAGATCATAAATTAATTATTCATCACAGAAGTCAGTTCGACATGTAATAACTATAGATCCATCAAAAGTTTTGATTTAAATCAATCCAAGTTGGTGTCTTAATGATATGTAACTGTCTATAAATTTTCTTTTATTAGTTTTTGAGATATCACATTTACACGTAGGATCTTTGTAATATTCCATAGTAAAACGCCAAAACACAGTTATATATTTGCTGTAGCTGGATGTTTTGCATTGTGGTTAGGATACAGTTGTAATTGTGCCTCACTGTGTTTGCAGCGGTCTCCCCGTGTGTGGCCCACGCTTGTGGCTCTAATGAGTTCTGTGCGCTCTATATGGGGAACGCTGCCTGCTTCTGCCAGGCCGTGTTCGCTTCAGAATACAGAACCAGCAAGACTTATGGTATGAATCATCACTCAAAGAACCTTATGGTCTTCTGCTTTTATATCCCTTTGCCCTACACCTGGTTGGAAGACTACTATTGAAAAACTGCACACCCATAAAGAAATGATACTTTAACATGTTTTTACTTGATACTATTACATTTGTAACCTGCGACCTATGCACGCTGCCACATGGCCAACCTAACCAACATGTTATACAGTAAAAGGAACATGTGTAAGCCAGGACTTGACCAGGTCTAACATGTGTCTTATGTTTGTGTGTTATTAGGAGATGCAGCGACCTGTGACAGTGGCACAGCCTCTGCTACACTCTACACCTGTTTCCTGGAGGAGAAGGGGATAGACCACAGTAACCTCCACCTGTTGTCCTCTACATGTGTCGGGGATTACAACCAGACCACAAAGACCGTCAACTTTGAATTCAACGGAACCAACCTCTGCGGAGGTGTTGTGTCTGTGAGTATGAATTACGGTTGCACAATATATCACTAAATTATTGTTATCTCAATATTAATCAACGCAATATCCATATCATGAACGTTCTAAAATTATTGCACAAGAGAAGTGTTTAATCTAAGAGCGATTTACACTTAATAATTATCATTTTATATCAGTGCCTTCAATAAAAATCTATTGTGACCAAAAACATATATTTAAATGTAATATTTTAGTCATTATGTCTTAAATTTAATTTCAATCTTCATTTTGTGATAGGTAGTTTAGATTTTGAAGCAATTTAGATAATAGCTTTGCTCAATTAAACTTGCCTCAAAATATCGCAATAATATCGATATCGTAATATTCAACATGGTTATCAATTACCGCATGTTTTTCACATATCGTGCAGCCCTAGTCTGAATTTGAAAACATCACTCAATAACAGAACTGTAGCTGAATCTCTAACATCCTTCAAAGAGTATTTCTGTTTGTAAGACTAAAGCAGACATCTTTTGCTTTAGGGTCAGACATAGCTCAAAAGAACGGTAAAAGAACATTGCTCCCTCTTCTTGGTTCCTCAGCCACGCTTATTTATTTGTTAATTCTGAGTTGTGAAATAGAGGTAATACTAATCAAATATGAATAAAGTCAATTATCTGCAGTAATTTTAGTCAGCTATTATTTTTGATCATTCTAAACATGCTGCATGTCTGTTAAACCTAACTGGATATTTCATTTCATTTCTGCTAAACAGTTAATTACTTGTTTCAGATGTCCTAAATTAACTCAGATAAGAATATGCCAAGAAATATAATTATAATACCTAGATATTATTTTTAAAATTGTGATATTGTTATATTATTCGTATTTCAAAACTTTATAATGACAAAACTGTAAAGCAAAGTTAAATAATTTACCATTTTATACAATTGCAAAAAAAATGTAGATAGTCATTTATA
>JAVQKG010181749.1:0-11578 GCA_036025885.1 Hypseleotris bucephala
CTCGTAATTACGAGATCTTTTCTCGTAATTACGAGATCTTTTCTCATAATTACGAGATCTTTTCTCGTAATTACGAGATAAAAAATAAAATGTTAGTGAGTACAATGCTCTTCCGTACAAACCCACTAAGTTAAACAAACATAATTCTTCCTCTTTGGGATGTCATGCTCCCTGATGTGCACACAGAGTGGTTAAAGGGGCAGTAAAATGTCTCACGTTTGGGATGACCTCTCCACATCCAGGTGCAGGTAATCACTGTGGTCATTATCCCTTTAACCTTACAGCCCTACAGGTGACCCACGTTTGAACATCAGCCTGCACCTCTGTCCCAATATGAGGTGCCTCTCTTTGGGGAGCTATCATTCAAGCAACCCACACATCTGTGAACATGGCACTGTGTTTAGGGCTGCAGTACACTAAAGAAATTGTTAGTCGACTTCTCTTGCTTCATTGCAAGAGGGTCCTGGGTTTGATTCCCGGACTGGGCAGTCGGGGCCCTTCTGAGTGGAGTTTGCATGTTCTCCCCTTGTCTGTGTAGGTTCTGAAATCTCAGTGGGACTTTCCTGCTTAAATATAGGTAAAAAAAGAAAGAAAAGAAAATTGGGTTGAGGGTATGGTAAAAATATAATGACAGGATGGATTTTTTTACCGCCATATCGCCCACTCCTAAGTCGACTAAAATCATGCCTAGCAGAACGATTAATTGACTAAGGCAGGCAAAGGAAAGGGGCTTAAAAATCAACCCAAAATGTTATCAAGTAATGATTTAGACCAGATTTATTGATAATGAGTAAATGCAGTCAACTAATACAATTTTAGTCAACTAAGATCTCACTGACCAACTAATCGACTAAGCCTGTATTACTAAGGAAAGGGTCTTAAAATCAACCCAAAATGTTCAAATAATGAATCAGACCATTTTCATTGATGCAAAGTAAACAGAACTTATAGCCTAATACAATTTCAGTCGACTAAAGGCTGTCTGCCCTAAAGTGTTGCATTGGTCAAAGAACACATTAAATAAACCTTGACCGTGAGAGTTGGTGAAAATGCTTGACGTACTTCATGAAGATTGAAAGAAGCACAATTCAAGGACATGTTATTGTGTGAAACTCCTAGATTGAAGCAGCCATTTGAGACCGGCGTGTATATAGAGAAAACATGAGATTACATTTGCCAAGCTGCTTTAGGGGACACGCTGGAACAGTTAACAATGGGTTTGAGAGGGGTGTGTGCCTGATGTGGCTCACCTTACTGGCCACAGAAATGCTTTTGCTGATGCTGGCACCATTGTTGTACTGGTGGAAGGGGAGGAGGTGGTAGGGGCTTGGCTTGCCTGCCTGTGCTGTTTGCCAATTGATAGAGAGGCAATAAAAGACCATTTTCTCTCCTCTTTGTGCTCCTCCCTCTCTGCCTCTAAAGCAAAGATTGAAAGAAGTGAGAAAAGAAGTGCTAATGTTGGTGAGAACAGGTTTGTTAGCTCACGTAATGGCCATCTGCGCCAGTTTTATTCAAGGTTTTTAGTCCAGTGTGTGCCCATATCAACTGTATCTTCTTCATATTTATATGGCTTTTGTCCTGCCTACACATATAGTACATATATAATATCACAGTTTTTAAGGCAGTTTCATTAGTTTTATTCAAAGGAAGTTTTTAACCTAGTGTGCCCATATCTAGCATCTATATCTTCTTTTGAGTATTGATATGCCCTTTGTCTTGCCTACACATATCCTACACATATACTGAAAATATGTCATGATTTTTAAGCTAGTTTTATTCAAGGACAGTTTTTAGTCTAGGGTGCCCATATTGACTGCATAGTAGATAGATAAATACTTTATTATTCCCTGGACAGGCAGCACATACAAAATCACCAACAATAACAACACACTCATACACCCAAGTATGTCCTTCACAGTATTGAAGCCTACACATAGAGATGGATACACTTCTTTTATTTCTTCATTTGAGTATACTTGTATTTACTATGTATGTTTTGAGACTTCTGCTAATACTACAATCATTGGATTAATTAAACCTTATTACAAACTCAGTGTGCTGTACACCCAATCCAGTCTTCCCCATAATAATGTACTTATTGCTTCATTTTTATCATTCTAATCTAAACATAGGCATTGTTTTGTTGCAGTAAAAGTGACGTTGAAGAGCATAGCCTAAATTAATGCAATGTATAAGGATTCAACAATTAGCAGATTGTTAAAATATTACGCCCACTGCTAGCCTAGTGTGCCCTTCTTATATGCCTTGTTCTTGCCTACACACATAAATTGTATAGTTAGATTCATATAGAAGTGAGAGAAAGCAGTGCACCTTGCAATACACTTAAAAAGTAATCATGCACAAGCTAAATCTTTCATGGTCTCAGTTAATTAAGTAACTCAGTACAACTAGAAATATGTGCATCCAACTCCCATGGACTATTTCACATTGATACAACTTAAGAAATCTAAAATACAACCTATAATGTGTGGATTAAAGTTGATATTTTATTGGATTAAGCTGATGGGAAAAAGTACAGCATCTTGACAACACCAAACTTTTTTCAGAACAGAAATGTGAAATAGTCCATGTGAGTTGAATGCACACCATTTAGTTGGACTGATCTACTTAAGATAGATTAAAAGATTGTGAATGACAGAGTGCTTTTTTCTTTCGTACACAAAGGGTTAGTATGTGTCTTTTGTGAGTGGGTCATCTTAAGTTCTTTATATTGACCTAGTGTTTTGTCCTTGTCTCCTTGTCATTGTTTCTGCTCCAGCTGTGATATGTGACTTCCTTTGCCTCTTCTTTACGATTGTTGACCGGTACTTTTAGCCAGTGGATAAGAATTCAAACAGAAAGGGCAATATAAGCTAATACAATGGCTCTATTGCATGTCGTTTGATACAGTTCATTGAATATTATTGTAGAGATATGAGTTGTGTAATGACTGTTGCTGCGTTCCAGATACAGATTCCAGAACAGATACTTTATTGACAGAGGTGAATGGTTCATATAAAAAAAAACCAAATTCATTAAAGATTATATTAGTTATAATTTTCACTTTCTTGTAAAATAGGGTGCCGCCATGTTGGATTTTTCATCTTGGGGTTTTCCAAGTTGCTTAGAGTTGTAGGATTTTTACAACTACAAATTGACTTTAACAGCTCTAAATTATGGTCTTTGAAGATGATAACAGCTCTCACTTTGAGTTTGAACTCAGTAATTGACTCCCAGCAAACTGAACCGGAAGTTAGTGGACAGCGGCCAAATTTAGATCCAAAGACAAGACATGGTTACTTTTCCTCTACAAGTTCACTTTTAATAGCCTCTTCACTGTTAATCCAATTTTACAAAACCAATCCTTGCTTATAGGTCTAGCCGCCGCGACACCTCAAATTGCCTTCCTGCCGCGTGTGGTCAGGACACTCCGATGTGGCTGTCAGAGAAGACAAGTCATCCGTAATAGTAGGCGATACTTCAGAGCTTGGGATGTCAGTAAGGTTTCAAATTCGATTTCCTGAGTTCCCCCCCCATCTCTTCACATGTACCCTGTCTCTATTCACTCCTCCTCTCTCCAGGACTCCTGTCTCTTCTCCTCTTCGTCTCCTCGCCCGATGTCCCGCGACTCTTTGAAGCAGTAATTGATCATTCTGGCAAACTATCTTCACATCTAAGACCCAGCCTCACTTTTCATCTCTCTATCATCTTTGAAGAAGCATTTAAACCAGCCCTCCTTCTGCACTCATCCAGCTTAGGCTTTCTTGTTTATTTATCTCTTTGCTGTTAAAGGCTTGGGTTAGATAGCACCATCTCAGTTTGGTTGTAAGCGCACTGAGATTAGAAATCAACCCCTGAGGTCTCTTCAAAAGAAAATTGTTGCTTTTCTTCACAAGAGACATCCCACCTCAGCTTATAGGCTCGCTGGGCTTTGCTATGATGTAACAACAGCAAATACACAGTTTTTTATGTTTCATTTTTTGATTGATCCTGGTACTGGGTGTACTTTTCTTTTTAGACTTGCATTTATTATATTTATGCGTTTGAAGGTTTTTTGTGGTGACTGTGGTGAGTTTTTTTATCCAAGTTATGGTCCACTGAAACTATTTGATTTGATTTGATAGTCTATCATTCTTTATACCACCACTGCAGCCAAAATTTTCCTTTTGGTTCATTAAAGATGAGTTGATATTCAGTATATATTGAAGTGCCATTAACAGTAAAATGTGTTGTTATTGCAAAAACTACAGCATCTTTTGGAGCTAGATGTCAAGCACCTATACATGTATCTGCTGATAGAAAATGTACTGATGAGCTCTGTGCCTTGGTGCTGATGCTGAGTCTTTGTAAGCTGAAACATAAGACACTTCATCATCAAACAACTGGAAGAAACAAGAAGCCAACACTCCCGAGACCTCACCAACTGAAAATCCAGTGCTTTTTCTGCTTGTTCATTCTTTTTGTTTCTTTTTTTATCACTGTACAAGTCCTCCCACTGTGCAGCCTCTTGTGGCTCCAAACACCACCAATAATTACTAATGGCTTCTGGCAAAGTTAGTGCCTTTGAATCCTTGTTAGAAGATGGAGGAGAATGTGTTCAACATCAAAGTTCTTATGTCTTCTCTGTCGATGAAACGTACTGACAGCCGTATCGAGAGGGGTGGGTTGTCTCTGCCCTGCAGGAGTTTAGTGGGGCACATTAACTGTAGGAAACTGAGGCATGATGGGTAATTTAGCTCGTTTTAGAAAGCTTATTTCACTAAGAGGAGAAGGACCAATAGGAGGTATCAGCCTGTGCTGTTGAACAATGATAAATTGTGTGCAAGTGTTTTGGCAAAGCCTAGACCTAATCAGGTCAGTGCGATTTTGTATTTGCTTTTGTTCGGCTGTGTTTTGTGTTTTCCTGCTCCTTGAGTTAAACAGTAAACAGAGTTTGAGAATTGCTTCTCCTCAGCTGCCCTTGTTTTAAATGAGAGGGAGACATCTGTTACTGAGCTTGGTTTGGCTCGTCACAATTTCTCACTTTGACTCAAAATGCTGAGTCTAAATGAACTTCTGTTTGACCTGGTGTCTATAGTTATATCTCACCTCCTGCTCTTTGGTCTTAGTGTCCTCTATGTCCTATGTGTCCTCTGTGTCCTGTGTCCACACTTGGCCCTGTCCCACACTCACTCTTACTAAACTCTCTCCTCATTTACTGCAGTGATATGTGTCTCCTTCCCTCCTCGTTTGCTTGTCCTCTCTGTACGCCTGTGTTAGTTTTCTCTCTGCCCTTTGTGAGAATGGCACAGTGCTGTCACATGCCTCCACCTTTCTCCTTTCACCCGCCCTGCCCCGCTCCGAGACGGTGCAAATTAAACCGAACTATGGCTCAAAACCATCACACTTCTCTGAAAACAGCCCCAGTGTCAAACTAACTGCAGAGCTCCTAATGTGTTCCTTCTGCTGCGCTTGAATTAACATGCTAATGCTGCCACGTACCTGCGACTCTCCCATTATAGTTTTTACACTCTGACTTCAACTGAGGTCACCCATGGTACCACTAATCTTGCCTTAATTACTTTGCTTCATAGAGCCAAATGCACAAAGTCAAGGGATACATTTGTGATGAAGTAAGTTGAGAAAAGCATACATAATCAGGCTGCATGTACCGACATGTGGACCTTAAAGCTCTGTGAACAAACCAAGTTGCTGTTTCTTGTCAGTCAAAAACCAGTTTCTTAAAAAAAGCTTTTATAGTGTTTTTTTTTTACATGTGCCTTGAGAGAAGATTTAGCTGACATTCACACGCTATGATAAAAAGTAAAGTTAGTGTACGTTGGTTGCCTTAGGTGCAGTCATTGGCGATAAAGCCCATTTAAAGCTGCAGTATCTGATTTTGTGTGCAAATAAAAAACAGTAAACAGGAAAAAAGTGTGACAATAAAAGTTTGAAAGTTTGAATGATGCGCTCCCTTTCTCTCCCAACCCTCTATCACGGTCTCACACAAACCAGGAAGCATCAGAATAACAAGCTGTGGTCTATAAAATAAAAATAATTGCTTTGAATAAGCTGTGAATTTCAAAATAAAACATTATCTCCCTCACGTTATTCCTAATAGATTCTAGTTCTTGATAAATAAACAATGTCCAATCTGAGCGATCCTGTACATTGGTTGTACAAGTGTCCATGTGATCTAAAAAGTCTTGTAATACAACCCACAGAGGGTCTAAGTTTTTCTTAGATGACTTCTGTTTTGTTGTACTTTTAACTGAGTCATTATTTTTGCTCAATTACATTAACTATCAGGTTCTGCAGCTTTACGATTGCCAATAGGATTTTATTACCTATGCATACACCTAATACATATTCATTGTAACTGAATAGTAATGTTGTAATCTTGGGAAGAGGGAGAATATATGTTTTGCACTCTTGAAGCAAAGGCAGTAGGTTTGTTGATGAAAGCATTCTTCATTTGCCAGACCAACCTGTGCTAATCAGTCACCATTTGTTTCTGTCAACTGTGCAGATATGCTTAGCAGTGCAGCATAAGAGGCCGCAGTCCTCTACTCTAGTCTAAAGTTGGTTGGAAAAGTCTCTGCTATACAAAACTACATGGTAATGAGCCCAAGTAATTACATTCATTTTTCAGCTTTTGTTTTTACTTTTCACTCATTTGGCCCTGGCCTCAGACTTTGATTTTTTAGGTCATTATGCTAAATTTCTTACTGCTTGGTTGCGCAGAATTTCTTTATGGCTTTTCCTTCATATCCTGCTGTGTATGACCCACCAGGAAGCTCTGTTTTGAATCAGGTATTTCTTGGTTGGCTGTTTTAATGACTCAGAACAACTACAATAGACTTGGAAGAATAGCTTTAACACCATTTCCTCTGTTATGATTCACTATCTTATTGACTTTCTGTTTTATCGACTTCTGAAAGAGTTTGAGTTTGTGGTTCGGTATGCGGCCATTGTCACCTCTTTCCTTTTTAGTGAGTCAATTTCCTTTTTGAATTTAAGAATACATGAGGCATTGCTTTTGAAATTCAGTGGATGATGTGTGACCAGCAGTGACCAATAGCTAGCTTTGCATTCCTGGCTTACCGAAATATGTTTGATCATGGTTAATCATTGGACTCCAAAACTTGACCTTCCATTTTGAAGTACACAGCCTGGGCCAAAAAGACTTTCAAAAAAGGGGTCAGACATTGTAATATTTTGTTGGACCGCCTTTAGCTTGGATTACAGCACACATTTGCCGTGGAATTGTTTCGATAAGCTATTACAATGTCATAAGATTTATTTCTGTCCAGTTTTTCACCAAGATCTTGTATTGATGATGGGAGAGTCAGACCACTACACAAAGCCTACTCCAGCACATCCCAAAGATTCTCAATGGGGTTAAGGTCTGTACTCTGTGGTGGCCAATCCATGTGTGAAAATGATGTCTCATGCTCCCTGAACCACTCTTTCACAATTAATAAATTCTGGCATTGTCATCTTGAAATATGCCCGTGCCATCAGGGAAGAATAATCCATTGTTATACCTAGTAATTCGGTATATTCAGGTAGTCAGCTGACCTCATTCTTTGGGCACAACATGTTGCTGAAACTAGACCTGACCAACTACAGGAGGAAGCTTTTACTTCTTTGCTAGTTAAAATTCAAACTGCAGCTGTTCTTTGACCGTGCAGTGTATTTAGAAAAAGCTAGATAAAAAAGAAGCACTTAAAACATAAAAGACAGAAAGCCAATGACACATTTCCGTAGTCAAATAGCACCCTTGACACGCACTCTCAAAGAATCAGTCTACTGTTCAGGAAACGTCCTAAACATCCTTGGTCCTCGTGGTGTTCAAAGTCTTAGCTGTTAAAGATTGAAGATTAATTGGTGTTTCCTTCTCGGTTGGACTCGGGGCAGTGGTGCGTAGGTCTCGACAGTGTCCTCATGTCGACAGGAAATCAAAAACAAAGAGCTCACCATTTCTGAGGCCATTAGTCATGTCTAACAGAGCCAGTGTTACTTTATCTGGGCCAGACTGGAGACTGCACACCGCGCGCTGTTGTGTTAACTACCAGACCATTAGGAGTTATCGGAAGTACTGTGGGCTTTTATTTATTCAAGGGATCTTTGTATTTCAAGATGACGTAAACTTAGAAATATGACGTTTATCTATGCTTGACCATACACCCTTTGGATAATGCTGTAGGTATGTCTGTACAGAAACATTTAAGCCACAGAAAGGCTCAAGGATTTCCATTACATTTATCTTAGCAGTGAGAGAGGTTGGGTATTCTGCTAAAACACGCCTTTGGGGGATTTCTGACATTTCGCTGTGCAGTGTGCACCAATGCTGCAGGAAAGAGATGTTAGCATTGCTCTAAGTTCAGAAGTGTCCTAGAAATGGCTCAGGCCAGTGCCAAGATGCTTCTGCCATATTTCTGAAGCAATCTAATTATAGAGGCCTTGGCAAACGGTGTATAGTGATGCAATGAGTGTGCACTAAAAGGGTCTTGTGTATCTGTGTCTCTCTGATCACTAGTGTTTTGGACGGAGGCCGCAGCTGCTCATATGTATTCATTTGTTCTGTGCATGGATTAACCAGACTGGACTCACACAGTGCTCCTCCCAAATACAAAGGACACTTTTCTCACTCTGCTCCGAGCGCTGACCACAGCTGTTCAACACCACTTGACTTTCCCAACAACAATATTCTGGAGGCTACACTTTTGTTAAGCTCAAAGACACATTTGTCAGACTCTGATCCCGCTCATATTACCGCCTCATTCTCTGTCGTCTGGTCTTTTCCCCTGATAGAGTTTGTGATAATGATATCACTGGTCTCTTGTAGCTGAATAAAGAGCTGAAGCGTCATCTTGTTTTTAGCATATGGTACTGGTATACATTCAGAGAGGGGAAAACTTTCCCATCCGTTTGTATTTTACTAAAACCCTGCTGCGGGCCAAGCCTCCCTTGTGAGTCTGGTTGTGGACAGCTGCTCTGGTCGGCGTGCTCTGAGCGCTCTGCATATGTGTGCCACATACACATACATTAACACACTGTAGGGTCATAAGTCAGTGCTGAACACCGCCCTCTCCTCTCACACACACATGTTGCATGTCATCGCATAGCTTGTTCTTCTGACTCCACCCGGTCGGCTCCTTGGGTCTTGGCGAACTGTGCTCTGGTTTTCTGTGGATATCTCGCTGCTATCATCTGTCACTACTACAGCTGTATGTCAGCTGTCCTCTCACAGATCCAGCCCAAACACACAGTCCTCTGGGACGACAGACTGGCCCCTCTCTGCCAGCTGTCACTCCTACTTCAGACCTCCACTTATCACGGTCCGCCTCTCCTCCCCGCGCTGCACCACTGGAAGTCTTTGTCTAAGTGTTTAAGTTAATGCAGCAGATGCGAACGTATAAATACATCTTAACACTCGTCATGAACACAGATCTGTATCAGCTTCAAGGACAGAGCTGAAAGTCACAGTCTGTGATCTAGTGCTGTCTTTGAGCATATATTACATTAGTGTTCTCATTACCCCACCATACTCTGACACATGTCCTTCTGTTGTTTCTCTCCTATAATTCTCTCAGTCTGTTTGCTTCATAATTCAAAAAGTACAAGCATCTCCTTCTGGCTGCTTCAAACACACTTTAACTTGGATCTGCTCTAAAACCTGTTTAAATAAATGTCATTTCAAAGACATAAGGAATAATTATGTGTAGTATAAACATGATCATTATTTTAAAATGTTTGTGCACTTTCAAAATGATGGCATTGCATTCTTGCACTGGAGAAAGTAGTGCATGAAAGGTGCTTTTGTTTTCCTGCTTTGTTCAGCTCCTTTAGGGTGCTCTTTATTACCAGCTTGGCATGCTCTACGTTGAAAACAAATGAACATGAGACAAGTTGCGTGCTTTGGAGAAAGTGGAGTTATTGATGAAGACGGTAAACTTCTGAGTGCAGTAGCCCGAGACGCGAGCTGTGTGTGAGAATGTCTAATGCACATGTGTATGCAAATATCTGTGCTTTGAAGCTCTTCCCACTAGAGCTGACAGTCTTTAGTCTATTAATAGGTCAGTGAGGTCTTAGTTGACTAAAATTTGATTTTTCGATTAGTCACTGTCACTCACATATCAATAAATCTGCTCTAATGTATTACTTGATAACTTTAGTTTTTCATTGTATGCAATATAAGCAGATTTTTAGGTTAAATTATACTTCTTTGTTACCAAATCAACTTTACATCACTTGTTTGTGTTATAGTCTGAAAAGCCTGTTTCTTTCGCAATACTGCCTGAGTCGATTAATCGTTCTGCTTGGTGTTATTTTAGTCGACTATCAATTTATTTTGTCCTAGTTCCCACACTTTCTACTTAAACTAAAATACAAAGTAGATTAACACGTTTTCTCTCATTTTTCAGGTATGCCTTTGGTCAGCCCTGCGTCTCCGAACAGGTAACCAGGTGTGCCGCTGCGTCATGGCCTGGTCCACTCTGCAGCTGTGTCCTGTGTATTTGCTCACACTCCTGGCATTAGCGACCGCCTCACCGGACCACGAATGGCACTTTAACCCAGGTATTGACCAGCCATTTTAATAATGCATTAGTCTTTTCTAGATATTCAAAGACACTTTACAATTTCATGCATTATTCATTCACTCCCAGTCATACTCGATGGCGGAAGGGATGGGAGCTGATAGGCTGAAGTGCAAAACAAAAGCTATGACGTAGCCAAACAAGGAAGTGCTAAATTAGTAAATTAATTTAATAAATTATCGTTGGGTGATTTTTTAATGTTTTTGTAAAACTATAGCAGCATACATTACGTTTCTCAGTGTTAGCATGTTGCTAATACGCTTTAATAAAGGCTCGTTGTTGTTGGGAAAGTTAAAGCCCGCCTACTCATGGCAAATACAGCCATGTGATTGGTCCGCATCACCGTGACGTTGGAAAACGCCAAACCTCGCGAAAATCCAGCTTGCAGGGCACGGTTAGGGTTAAGTGTCTGTGGGACACAATGACAGTATGTGCTTGAGCGGGGATTCGAACCAGCTTACCCACTGCGCCACTGCCGCCGCTATTTTATTTTCTCTGCCCACATGCCGGAGGTACCTCTCCTGTGACATCCCATTCACATTCTCAGCTTTAGCTACACTCATTCTCTAGCCGCCATCGACAGGCTATCCAGTGTCCCGTCCCAGTCTGCCAGTGCTGTGTAATTGGAGAGTATGATAGTCGGGCGGTCCCCCAAGGCTTGTCAGGACCGCTAATGCACAGGCAGCTCATGAAAGTGTCAGTCAAAATGTCCGGGAGCGAGCACACAAGAAGGGCTTAGCTATTGTGAAGCAGCCAGGTGTAACTGGAGGAGAATGTCTACAGCAACCTTCAAGTTAGTGTTTTTAATAATCGCCGAGTCATTGCACCAGTAAAGAATATTGCATTGAAAACATGGGATGAGTGGTATGGCGATAAAACATTGAATTGTGATAGAAAGTTTTGACGATCTGCTAACTTGGGAAGATTGTTGAATCGTGATACAGTGCATTACTTTATGCTCTGCTTGTCATCTTGATTTTTACTGTAACAATGTC
>JAVQKG010181757.1:0-12361 GCA_036025885.1 Hypseleotris bucephala
AGAATGGCAGCCACACTTCCACCACCTCCTCCGCCATAAGGCAGTCGGTGTTATAGCAGTTGACGCAGACGCATGGGGCGTTCCGCCAATATACATTTGCTGTCGTTTACGACAGCCTGGGTCTAGTTTGTCTAGTTTCCATATTATTGCATTCCTTATGTCTCTCTAAAATCACTTTTTATTCTGTAGGGCTGGGATAACACAGCAATCATTATGTTCCATACTCCCTGCTGTACTGGATGGCATTGTAAATATGAGTAGTCGTTATATCAGGTTTCCTTACACTTTGGATGAAAAGGCAATTTGATGTAATTAAGTATTTTATAATAAAACGTTTCCATGCCTGTCTTTTTCTTTATGTATTTTTTTTCTTTATAACCTTTCCACAACATGGCTACATCACGTTTTTGCTGAAACATAACGTGTTTCAAAGTAAAAGCAGACTTGGGCAGATTCTAATTCAAAATCATTGCAAAGGTTTAGTTTAGTAAAGTTATTTAAAGTGGTCAGATAAAATATGTTAAAAACTATACATTTGGGTTTTAGTTTAGAAAATGTACAACTAATAGGAACTGTATTTTTCATGAGGTACATGGTGATGGAGGTACGTGGTGGTGGAGGTACATGGTGGTGGAGCCTGCAGCCAGACCCTCTTGGAACATTGCCCATACAGACGTAGCCTACAGTCAAACTTCACTGTTTTGATGTTGGGTATTTGTTGCTATTTATTCAACAATATCCAGTTTCAATAGAATAGAATAGAACAGAATAGAAGAGAATAGAATAGCAGTTGTAATGTCGACGTAAGCAATATTGTAATATCTATAAACAATAATGAGTTGCGCAATCGTTTGGCTTGCCTACAAGTCCCATGATTCCGTGCGGCTGGAGAGGCATGACAACTTCAAGCAGGCTTTACGCACTCTGTGGTGACTGTCGTGACTGTGCTGCATCTCTTCTGGCCTGACATCTGAAAACATGCTGTCTCTCACTTTCAGACAACTTGCACGGGTGAGTACAGTTAGTGCGGTTTTTAATTCGTTTTATTGTAAAGCTTTGTATTGTTGCGTAACTGTGTAGCGTTTCATAAAGCTGCTCTGTAAGCTAGCTAGTAACTGAGTCAGGGGATTGACACATGAATGTATTAGCTTTGTTAGATTATTATGAATAAAATTACATTTGTCAGCTGAAATAGGTGTTAAGTTAATAACTACTGTCTGCCTTTTCCTCTCCTCACTCGTTTTTTAAAAGCTTGCTGTTAGCTTGTTAATAAGCTAAAGTAATAGCCTCCTGGAGCATGCCACAGAGCTGCAGCTGTGTGTCCAGGCAATGATGCAACAGCCCGAGCTCAGTTTCATCATGGGACAAAAGCCAGGACACAGGCAGGTCTGACCCCTCGTGTATGGTTAAAATATTATGAAACTACAGCATTCTATAGCAATATATTGTTTAGCCAGCATTTTTTTTGTTTCACGTTTAAACTCCATTATCTGCACTACTGTGGGCAAAGATAAAGTTCATCTCAGGCTTCTTCTCACTGAACAAGATACATTAACTTGAAACGGGTGGTCCGCCTCAAGAAACGACCAAAGTACAAAGTATTCTGTACTGTAACAAACACTTATTAACCCTAATTAAAAGCACTTTAATTATTAAAACTTAGATAAGGTTTTATTTTTAGAAAACAGACATTGTTAGTTTATTGTCAGCAGTGTGGAAAACACTCACAATAACACAGTAGGCTAATATGATCAATAGGAGATAACTGCTCACCTGTTGGCCTTGGATGAATTGCATTTGTGCCATATTATCCACAGTTAATAATTAGGATAATAATAGTTAGGGATATCCTGATAAGGGTGGGCAATATGGTTAAAAAAAAACTGTGTCGTTTTACTTAGCAATGATAAGGAATTTGATCTGATCATTATTTTAGGTAACTGTATTTTTTGTCTTGCTAATACTAATATGGACTAAAGGAGAGGATATAGACTCCACTGTGTCCAAAAGCTATATTTTTGGTCACTGATGTTTACATCTTGTTATGGTGATTACATGTATAATATGGAGAACAAAAGATTGGCCTGGAAGAAAGCTAAATCTGACCAAATGTGATAATTAAAAAAAAAAAAAAGCCTTGATCTGTGCTCACCAATAATAATAATGAAAAAATGTTAATACATACCATTCAGTCCACAAGCTAGCCAATTAAATCAGTATAAGAAAACTCAACACCTGTTGAAACACTTAACTTACAAGCACCTGGTTTACAGGCACATTTAGGAATGCCACAGAATATGTAAAAAATAATCTGGTTCATCTGTGCAGGTCTTTAAAACAGTATTATTGAAAAACAGTGTGATTGTTAGATATTCGATCCCTTTTTAATTAACACTGGAAACAAGTAACATTTCCTAAAGGTGTAATCATTCACAGGACTACAGTTCATGTACTGTGTGATAAATTGAAATTCATTTTCAAGTTCTGGAGATGGTTGTAATTAAGGCGCATGACTATGATTTTTCAAATTTAAATAAAGTTGGTCAGCTCGAGTTATCAGGCCATGTTTGTAACTTATGTACAGCCTCATTTTTCTGAAACTTCATGATGTGACCCATTTCTGTGAAGCCCCAGTGGCGTGTATTGAGTCCTAGTTTTGCGAGTCAAGCCCTGACGAGTGTGTGTTTGAAGTGAAGTCTCATGCCTGCACGCTGTTCTCATTGGTGCTGATTGGTTTTCAGTGCAGTTTAATTGACTTCAAAACAGACTCACAAGACATTTGTTCCTTTAGTGAGTGCATGTGGAGTCCTCACTCTGTCTGCTGCCAATCACAGGTTCAGAAAAGCACAGGGTTTAGATTTGAGATTTAAAGGTTAGCTGTTAGCTGTGTATTGAATGTATGAAAGTATATTGTATTTTGTACGATATGTCACAATACATTATCACAATACTGTAAAGATAAGGTTTTATAATCAAACTGTTTTCAGCAAATGAATAGAAAAATATGAACACAGCCATTTCTATATCGATACAGTATGACCAAATAAAAATATATATATATTATTTTTATTTACCACAAGTTTTGCGGCAAGTTGACTTCAGTACAGTGAAATGATGCAACACACACCAAGGATTAAATGAGATGTCAGACAACCTTAAAGTTATTTAGAAATTTTCTGGAATATATCTTTTACACCTTTTCCTCTCTTCTAAAAAGAAACATCTTGACAATCTGGATTTTAAAATGGGCCTCTCAGACCGTTATATAAGCTTTTGTTTGCAAAATGTGAAACTGCGAATACTTCACAAGAATGATTTTTGCCTTTTGTATATATTTTTTCTTTGTTGATATTGCAATAACGGTTTACCCTCATAGGTGAAGTTTCTGTGACTAAACAATTAAGTCATATTGTTGTTCACCATATTGCTGTTTTTTCGAATATTTCAGGAGGATTTTTGCTGCTTAAATCTATATGTTGATTTTAAAATCTAAAAATCTCGACTGTTGAGTGTTTATCACTGGCCTTCCTATCCTGAACACTGCTGTGCTGTAAACTCCACTTAACGCCTGATTGCTGCGCTGACAACCCTTTGACCCGAGCTGAGAGGATGTCCCGCACTGTGGCTGGGTCCCGTCACGCCTCTTCACCTCGTCCAGATTTCTCCGTCCGCTGTCATCTCGAAGGAATCACAGGCCAATTTGTAACGGGGCGGCGCCGGCATTAGTGACAGAGATAGTGGCAGACTTAAGGATGCCACTGCCCTGTTGACACTTGTCTGAGACATCTTACATATCCTTCCTTTTTTCCGGTTATAGCCTTTTCTCTCTGTTTCGCTCTGATTGTTGTTTGGTAAGGCCACTGATGGACAGCAGTCATCTGTAAAATTGACTCGCCTCGGGAACTGCTACGGGAAATGGACATAAAAAATAATACAGCACTAGGATTAATGAAATGATTTTTCTTTGTTCTCTCTTGGTTGTCTTCTGCTATTGTTCTTTGAGTAGCGATGTTTGACAGGAGAGACACACCGGCTACAATTACCCTCATAGTCACGCACATACTTTACATCTGTGACGCTGCCATCAATATGAGCCCAGGCCCGCACTGATGTGACTTTTACCGCCCCTTTTCTCATCGCTACGTTTTCATCACAGTTCACCTTCAGACGACAGTGTAATCTGTCGCCTAAAAATAGTTCCTCTGAGACACATTTGATGTCTGTGTCTTGGCCGTGCTTTCTTTAGATGAGTTTTTTTGTGATTGTTAATTAATCTTTGGTAATGATGGAGGCAGGTGAGCAGAGAGGAGCACCACAGAGACCCACGTGTGGTCTTTATTTAAGCTTAGCGCAGTTCTTTTGGCACAGAGCTGGGGTAATATTGATGTCAAGGCAAAAATAAAAAGGCAGCATGAAGTGTTGTTGTTCCAGGGTGAAGAAAGTGCTGATACAGGTGTAGCGAGGCAGGACGAGGAGGAGATGCGCCCCTGTCTCTTTTCATGAAGGTGGCAGAGTGGGATGGTGTTGTTCCTCTTTGGCCCCTCTGTGTCCCAGCTGAGATGCAGACAGCCAAGGACAGTTCTTGTCAACACTTAATGACCCGTGTGATTTCTCTGGAAGAACCATGTCCCAGAGGCAGCCCTCATCTCCTCCACACTTCCCCACAGGGGCCCTCAGCCTCTCCAGTGTCACCACTGCCACCAGTGACTGAAGGCCAGGCCACACACTGCTGCAAACAGGCCGTAAATGTGCCACTCACCGCAACTGCTGTCAACACTCAGCCCTCTGCTGCCCCAGGGCAGAGAACAGGATGGCAATGGTGATGGAGCAGATAAACTATGGAGACAGCTTTGGTGGAAAAAGTTTAGTGTTGTTTACAGACCATTTGAACTGGACTTAATCAGTTACCCCTGTAAACGCAAGACAATAGATTAACTGATCAGGTTAATGGTTTAATTATTCATAAACTGAAGTTGACAACTGCAACAATTTGAATGCTTATTTGAACTACTTATCACTTTTTAAAATTTAGGTAGATTTTTCAATAAATAACATGACAAACAGCCCCATTTGAGGCATGATAGAGAGGTGCAAGTGACAGCTTGAGTCTTAAGGCACTACTGGAGCTTTTAAGTTCTTGTGTTATAAAACTTGGGCACACTGAAAACTGATTCTTGTGCTGCAACATGCACAGTGTGTTCCACTAAGGCTTTATGAAGTTAATTGTCTCTAACTTCTGGCCACTGGGAGTCAGACCACTAACTGATTATAAAACTCAACCACTGTATAATGACCTGACAGGCGAAGGGAATAACAAAGAGGATCTCTCCATTACATTTTACATTTTGCACCAGTATTACCTTTAATTAAAGTTTTTTTTTTTTTCAGAAGAACACTAAGCATTGTGTTAATTGCTTTTTAATGGTGCTATTAACAAGGGGTCATCTCTCAACACCACAGAACATCTGCACAAATGATAAGTGTAGTTAAGCTAAGAAGGGATTGAACCTTGCATACTGCATAGCTTCATTGTAACCTTGATTAAAGATAAGAAGAAGCCAGTCTAGCTAAGAAAATAAGTCTATCAACTTGTTTAAAGGTCTGTATGACATCAAAACGGTGAGCAGCATGGAACATAAAATTTCATTCAATACAAAGTCAAGCTTTGCAGGAATTTGGTTGATAATAGAAAAACATTGAATATTTGTTGTATTCTTAAGGGTATAAGGGGAGTTCTTTGCAACAATTCAGAAACCAGCGTCTTTCAATATATCAAAGCAGCCTTGAACTACTTCTAAGCCACTTGCCAATATATCTGTACAGTAGTGTTACTATTAGCACCCAAATAGCATTATAAGCATCAGTGCTAATCGCGATTAGCATTAGCATCTGTAAATAAATGTTATGACAAACGTTATTAGACAAATATTTTAAAGCATATTATGTGTTGCTTATGGTCAAAATGGGGACAACTGGGAAGATTTGTAAAAAACTGGGACAAATCATTGTCTTATCAGATATTTGTTGGAAAAAGGAGCTTAAAACTGGGACTGTCCCCATATATCGGGACATCTGGTCACCCTAGATTATACCCGTTTCTATGATTTCCGTTATATTCCTCAGCCCTATGCAGTAATATTGTGCCACTCGAACAGGGATCGGAATGAGCACAGAAGCTCTGAGAAGAGACAGCACTGAGGATTGTGTGGACTCTGCTCACTTGCACGACGAGGCGGTGGTGCGGCAGCAGAAGAAGTTGGCAGCCCCAGTCCAGATTAGATAAGCGGGAAGTGCTGAATGCGTTCTCTTTTTCTGCCTCTCTCTGTACACTGAGGCTGTAAAAGTCAGAAGTGCTGATAGAGGCATAATTGAACAACCACGCTGATTATTGATATCATGCAAACATGCCAGTTCCTAATTGGAGCAGGCTACATATTAGGGGTATGAAAAGTTGAGTCATTTCTGGATATAGGACAAAAATAATTGTAGCTGAGAAGAATATGCTATTATAGGGCTGCACTGAACAACCATGATTTTTGATAATAGTGTTCAATATTGCAATGCCTATTTAATGGCAATATTTCAATGTAAGTTTTAATCAACCATAATAGTTCCCAATTTTTTAGTTGAAGTTGCTTAAAAATCGAGACTTGATAAAAACAAGGGTAAAGGTGGACTTAAAGCTCCACTACCTGATTTTGTGAAACTATGAATGAGATGCTCCACTTCTCCATTACTCTCCTCCATTTAAGGATAAAATATTTTAACACATGAATTTATCCACAATTAACACAGGGTCCCAACTTAATGTGTTTGTAGTATTCCTTTTATAATGTTCTCCTGTATTGTATGCTCTGTTGTGTCTCTCCAGCCCTTGTGCCAGCGAGCCCCGGTTCGCCTGTGTGCTCGTGGACAACACGCTGCCACTCGCTCTGTGGATGAAGAGCGGCCCTGGACGGGACAGGAGAGTCTAGCTGAAGACGACCCGGAGATGTGGGACCTCCTGCAGAAGGAGAAGGACAGACAGTGTCGCGGTCTGGAGCTCATCGCATCTGAGGTGAATACGAGAATCAGTCTGTTGAGTAGGGTTGGGACAATATACAATAATATCCTTCATCGCAATAAAAACACAGTTCCTTTATCCTGGCCAATTTTCATTAACGCAATAATTGTTAATTTTACAAAATTGTCATTTATTTGCCCCTCAATGGACTTGGAACAGATAATATATAATATTATTTAGTATAAGATTTTGGCCCACATAAAAATTTACTGCTGTGGTTCCATCATTTTAAGGACTTGTTAAAACTTGTACACATTGTTTATTAGTTATTGCAATATTATTGGTAATCGCAACTGTTATGCCAAGATAATCGTGACAAAAAAATAATATCATCCCATGCCTACTGTAGCGTTAATGAAGTATCATGATGAAGCAGACTTGGATAAAACACACAAATCTATTCACTCATTTACCCTCTACTCTACCTCTTGGGGTTGTGCAAAAAGTCTGTTCCAGCAACTATGGGTCATAGGTAGGGTACAACCTGGTCAATTGCAGACGGATACGTACACTGAGAGACAACCATTATGAACAAATTCTCATTAAACAGAATTAAAGTCACCATATCAAGTTTTTCCATAGCACGTGCATATTAAAATTCATTGTACCATAAACTGTTACTAAAGTAATATTTCAGCTCCAGATTAGCTAAACATTGAAATTACTGTGTATTAAACTTCTCCGCTCCACCCTTTGGAAACAGAACAGTATATTGATTATATGCAATCAATGCATGCTGGGACACAAAGTGAACTGAATGTGCAGTGTTAGCAGTGAATGTGGGGTATAATTTAAACAACACAGAAACAAGTTATGGGCAGTTGTATAAGTGAAGCATCTTCTAAATGTGTTTAACTTCTTGTCCTGGGGTGTTTTAAAATAACACTCACAAAGTAATTACTGAGAATACAGAAAGTTAAGTTAACTAGTGGAAATGATGTACTAGCATTACTCACTTAAACTGTGGTGTAGGATTTGCGGTCTCTACATTTGCATTGTAATATTTCATAAACATGACCACTACAACATGAGTGGACTTTCTTCCTCAAACAGACCTGATATAACTGCAAAATAGACCTCTAAGCTTTGTGTTTTACATGACAAATATTTTTTACCTAACTTTTTTTTAATACTTAACCTCATTCCTTATTCAACCCCTGGTCATCTGAGTTCAGCAGCACAGAGTTACAAAAGTCTGTTAGCTCTTGTTTTTCTGTTATGTCTGGTGAGTGTACAAAAAGGGGTGTTTGTATTCAAGAGCAGTGCACTGTTATCTGTGTGCTCGTAGTGGTGTAGCGGAGGATATCAGCACAAAGCCTGATCGCTGTACTGGGAGATAAAGCTGAGATCTTCATTTTACCTGTTCACAACTCAGTCAGCCATCCCCCACAGAATACATATCGTCCTGTGTGTCAGCGCAAAGGGAGGTTTTCTGGTATTTCTAGGGTTAGGTAAAGTAAATGGGGTGCAGTGAGATCTTTCTACGTTAGCATTGTGCAGTATACAGAGATACAGGTAGAGGTGGGCGATATGGTGATTAAATACTGAATTGTAACAATAAATAATAAAAAAGGAAAAATAGGAAGCAGTTGGGGGTGCAGACCTCCACCAAGGAAGCTAATTTCTAGTATGCACTGTAAAATAAGAACCTTGTGTGGAATTGGAAACCACTCAAGAAAAAATGACAAAATGGTGACTTCTTCTTTATTGAAAATTTAATCCAAATTCATACAGTAGTTTTTCAGTTAAGGACAGATGGACTACGGATGCTACCGAATACATAACCTCATTGGCAGAAGTAATGAATGGTATTACGATGGATTGGATGCTCATTTAATTAGAAAGCTGTAGGATTCTCTGAAAAACAAAAAATACAAAACTTAAATTGTGATATATTTTTACCAAATCAAACATAGGATAATCCACTAAATCCAGTCATGGAGCACAAACTGCTCAGGCTGCTCATAACGTTCTATCATGTTATTCCCATACTCAATGATGATAAAATCTTGTGCACAGAGAAACAAAAAATCTAGAAAGAAAAACAACAACTCTTAATTTCAAACACAAGCTACTATTGTATATTAAGGAAGTATTACATTTTTTTTTTATTGAAACAATGGGGAAATGGTGTTCGGTATGAAATGGTATAGTGCCAAGCCACGCTGTTACATTTATGTTTCAGTTATTTTGTTGATCGCCCATTCTGCCAGAGAATACACAAATAAAAAGTTTAATTTCATTTGATCTTGTATCCGCTACAGCAACAAGATGCTGTGGAGTGTTAAGTCTATGGAAGTCCAGAGGTTCGATTACTGTAACGATTGTCTGTAGCCAGAGGGGCAATAGCTCACTATCACTTAACACACTTTCATTTGCTGTCCTTGTCCCTTTGTCCACTGCTACCATTGATTCTAATCTGTGTGTGTTTGTCCGTTCAGAATTTCTGCAGCCGTGCCGCACTGGAGGCTCAGGGCTCCTGTCTCAACAACAAATATTCCGAGGGTTATCCGGGGAAAAGGTGAGCCGACAATCCTATATTAACACTGGTGCTAGTCACAGCTCTAGGATATATCTGTTAGCAATTTAGATTTATTCCACGTTCTTCCGAGATGGCCCTGTAATACTACATTCAAATCACACCGAAATTATTCAGGCCTTGGCTTTGCCCAAGACACTTCCGGAGGGGATACAGTCAAAGAATCTAGGCTTCATCTTTTACCATTTTTTGTTATGTCCCTCAGATCATTTCCATTTATTTGCAGCGGAAACAGCAACACAGTCTGTATTTAGATAGACTACTAATTTGATGTGTCTGATTCCAGGAATAGAAGCTTAGTATCAGAAATCCCCCTCCCACACAATGTTGATTTAAATTTTTATATTTTCATCTCACGCGTGTGCCTTTCTTTTGTGTTTTAATCACAATGTAATAACACAAAAAGGATTTGACTGATTTGTCCTACCCTGAACACCTGCTGACCCGTCATCTGTAATTATTTTAAAATATTTAAGCTTTTTCAGTAGATTGGATCAGGTCCGTTCAGGAAGACTTTGTGAGTTGCAGATTACTTCAAGGACTCTTCAATGCTGCTGTTAAAAAAATTAACAAAAATGTGATATAGGCTGCTTGAGTAACTTTTTTAATAAATTGTACTTCTCAGAGTAGTTGTAGTGTGCCACACTTTTACTTACTTTTACATGAATAACATTAATTTAGTAACTATACTCTTACTTGAGTAAAGTAATTTATTGGCTACTCTACCCACCTATAGTGCTGAACATTTAATATAACATTCATCTTAGAACTTAAACAAAAAACAGTAGAACGCTGAAAAGGCAGTAGTTCCCACAGAACATTTTAAAATCTGTCTGGAAGCATTAACATTTGAAAGAAGACAAAAATCTTAACTGTTCCACAGGGATGACAAGCCTTTTAGAACATTTGTTTGTATGTTCTTAGAGATCTTCAATGCAAGCATTTTTTGTGCAGATAATAATTTATTGCCTAAATGTATTGGCTATTTGCAACCATTAAAATTGCTATATAGATTTGATTGTAATTAATTGCGCAACTCTAAAAGACAACACGTACTCTATGCCTAATAATTGGCCTCAAAAAGTACATAAAATGTCTTATTATTATGTCTGTTTATAAGGATATGACTGTAAGAAATCTCTCCACTCACAACACAATACAAGACTTCCTTTGTTAAAACTCTTTGAATCTACTATTAGGAGACAAAACCATATGTTTATCAAATGTTCACTTCTGATAAAACATTTGGAAACCTGAAATGTCTTTTCTGTTGCTAAGCGCTGGTGTTGCTAAGACGTGTAATTGACTGAAGATTATATAATGATGAAGACAGCTGCTTGATCCAGCGCCTTTACCCTTAGTTTATCAAAGAGTACTTTTAAATTGAGCTGCTCCATCTTGTCCGCCCCTCTCCACAGGTACTACGGCGGGGCTGAAGTGGTCGACCAGATTGAGTTGCTTTGTCAGAAACGTGCCTTGGAGGCTTTTAACCTGGACCCTGCCAAGTGGGGGGTCAATGTCCAGCCCTACTCTGGCTCCCCGGCCAACTTCGCTGCATACACCGCCGTCCTGAGCCCACACGACCGCATCATGGGCCTGGACCTGCCCGACGGAGGACAGTCAGTAGTCTCCACATTTATCATCAATAGACCCTTTAAAATGTTATTAATGTTATTCTGCAATGGAATTAGGATTTGTGGTGAGGGATATATATAATAATGATAATTTATTGAGCATACAATAAACTATTGTGGTCATCAACATTTCTGTAAGGACTTGTCCAGTAAAACCTAAAAATCAAGAATTTTGCCACTATAGCCAAAATGCTAACTGTATACCAATATACTGTACATTAAATGAACATACAATGTAAGGTACTTTCACTAATGTTTCCTAACGAGGCACTGATATTACCTTCGTGTAGCTAAGTGGTTGTCATTTGTCAAAACCATCTTAATTTGCAATATTTTATAGCTAATGTAAATTTCTCTATTGAAATGCATTATGGTCTTGCCTCCATTTGCCTTCACTCTGGAATTTAGAACTTTCTGTTTAAAAACTCTGAAAGGGTCTATACATGTTTTCTTTGGTTTGTATCCTGTTAAACTTACCTTGTTTGTTTTTTGGTTGACCACAGTCTGACTCACGGATACATGTCTGACGTCAAGAGGATTTCTGCAACATCCATTTATTTTGAATCCATGCCCTACAAGCTTAATGTAAGTAGATGTTTATACATATTTACTGGGGTTGCACAATATATTGCAAATGTATGGTTGTTGTGATATGAACACAAGAAAAAAAAAGGAAACAATAACGGTCAACTTTTAGTCTGACAGAAATTTACACCATAATAATAAGGAACCTTGAAGTTTGTCTACCACAGTTTTTATATAATGCAGTGTATATAGTATAGTACATTTGTGGCTCGACAAAAGTCTACAGCTATTTCCAGAGTTTACCCTAGCACATGGGTCTGCAACCAGTGGTTTTAGAGCCACATGCAGCTCTTCTAAACAAGGTAAAAATTGGGACTGTACCAGGTACAAACCAGGATTTTACCGGGTCTATTCCAAGTCTAAATAAAGTATTAACCAGATTTTACCAAGACTTTATCTTGTCAAAACAAGGTTAAAATCGATCCTCCATACCAGACTTTTTGCAACTGAAAACAACCAGTGAGTACCTCTAGAAACCGCGCAATTACCACCACTGGTAGGCTACATGTTTTAAGTTACAATTTTTAGCAAAAAATCCAA
>JAVQKG010182108.1:0-15851 GCA_036025885.1 Hypseleotris bucephala
TTTTATTTATTTGGACGGGACAGTGCACATTAATGAACGTACAATTGTATAGAGTTACACAACTTGACGTAAATGTGCCGGATTTTAGCATGGTGCTAATTTCCATCCGTAGTCCCGGACTTCTTTCTGTCTCTTCAGACTAATACAGAAGTATAAAAGCATAAGACATGTGTACTGAGTGAGAGGTATATATTATATGCTTCCATGCTGTGGGGCTAATAAGGAATGGATTGTAGGAATAATGTGATGGGAGATGTGGAGGTGGAAGTTTATTATAGGCAATGACAGTGATATTGTGTGAATAGAAAATGTCATTAATTAGTGCGAGGAAAGAGAAGGAAAGATGGTAGATCGGCAGATATAATGGCTCTCACAGAACAATGAGGAAACCGATGCTACATGTGATTTGCTGTGTCTGATCACAGAGTTTTGTGTGGGTTTTACAATATAGATCTTTTTTAGTCCCTGGATTTGTGAAGGCCTTGTGAGTGGCACATTGCTAAAGCAGTTGAGATTTACTTGCTGCATCCATCACACAGTCCGGTTCATAATGTCCAGCCCATGACTGAACATTATGGCTCACCATCTGTGGCACAAATTACTCCGCGGTTTTCAACTGCCCAGTTTTACCTATGAGCTCAAATTGCACTTGGCCATTCAATGTCAGAACACAGTTAAAATAAAAACATCATCAAAAAGCTGTGAAAAACATCTGGTGCTTGACTGAGAAGTAAATAGGCGTCCAACATCCCGAACCTGCTGCTTTTTAATACGTCCAGAATAGAGGGTCCATCTGTTGAAAGGGCACAATGTTTTTTAGGACAGATGCTGATTGATTGGGGTTAAAGATAAGACCAGTTTGAGAAAAAGTTTGCAGTAAGTAAAGTGGGTCAGCCATGTTTGGTCAAGTAAAATCATCTTCTGGTGTTGGTGCTAGCAACAGTATTTACCAAGAGAGTGGGTTAGCAATTTGGCACGAAATGTTTAAATAATGTAGAGTATTTAGAATTAGAATATTCCTAATCAGAATATTTTATGAATTTTATGAACTCTTGCTCCATGTTGTGTAATCGTCCTTACAGTGGGCCATGTCACATTTTAACATTTTAATACATTGTAAAGATCTGCATTTAGTCAGTGGTGTCAAAGTGGGTCAGTCACAGAGGTTTGTTGGGTTTTCTTAATTTTCTATCAGCAACAGTTCCTTTATCCTTAAGTGTTTTCAGTTCTGACTCCAAGTCAAACGCCTCCAATTGGCCAAGCTTCATTGACAACAATTGCGCACATTGTCATCTGGAGGAGGGTGTGATGGTGCGCTTGAAAAGTCTATCAGTTTAATTTTAGCTGCAGCCAGATATATTTTATCTTCAATCCTAAAAATTGTACTCAAGCCTAAAAACTTCAATCCTAAAAATTGTAGCACTACATCTTTACCGCAAACTATCTAATTAAAATAATAAAAGAAAATAGTGAAATGAAAAAATTTTAATGACGAAAGTTATGAAAAACATAATGAAACTTTAATATGTCTAAGAGCAACACACACTAAGAAATAACAAAATTACCATTACCAGTAATTAGCATTATTTTTTATATCAAATGTATTAATTTTTAAATATCAGATTAAAACTACCTCCGCAGTTGGTAGGAGGGACAGACAATGAATTCTAAACGTTATTGAAGCAGGTCCCAGGGTGTAAGGAGAGGAATAAGAAAAAGTTTTGGTGGGTGAGTGAATATTCTAGAAGAAGCCATTGAAAACACACAGATTGGTTTAGATTGAGCTGCCTCATACACTTTACTGCAATCTCAAAATGTCTATATGTGTGTATATATTACCCTTGTAAAAAGCATTAGAGACATTAGCTAAACAGAATAACAAATATAAAATATAAACTAACCACAAATATTTGACCATGAATTATCAGTTACTAATTTACAACTATGTTAACCATAATGAAAAATATAGCAGTTAATTGATAAGCTACCATCATTCCCTCTTTTTGGATATCATTGACCTAGCATTGGTTGTATTTGAGGAGATCTCTCAGCCCAGCTCACCCAGGCCATCCTTTGTCCTCACTTAGTTTTCAATAGTAGCATTATCTAGATAGCTCTGTTGAGATTTTGATCCAGGTGATTTGTTTTTTCTTCTTCACTGTTACTCGCGGTTGTGTCCTTAGATACCTTGAGATTATGTCTGTTGCAAGCCAGGACTATATAAATTTTCTTGAAATCTGTTCTTATGTCTTTACACAATATGTGGTACAGTAACCCATGACAACTCCATGCAAGGAAAGAATGCATATATTGTTGGCTTTCTGTTGTGGCAAAAATTATGTATGTTCAAATTAAAGAGGACTGAGTTTATAGAAAATATTTATTTGACCCCAGAATACTGTAACACAACAAAAGGAGACCAAAGGTCATTAAAAATAGTAATTAACAAAAACTCAATGTGGGACAAAAGACAACATGGGATGACAGATTAAAATGATGCACCAATTGTGGTTTAGTTTGAATATAAGAAAAGACTTTTGCATGAATGAAACCTGAAATTACAATCACAGCCAGTTGGCGTTTAAACAGTGGCCCCCAGTGTGTGAGTAGAAAAAACAATATATAACCATTTCCAATTTTTATCTTTCAAGTCCTTTGAAAAGAAAGTTCTTTTTTGGGAGCCTTTGCTTTCTCTTCTGGTGGGGATCCTTCACCTATTATTGTAGAAAGGATAAACCATGTGGTTTAGCAACAAGAAGATTAGCAACAATATATAGGTTTACATATGTGAGAAAATACAACTCCAGGTCTGTTTTGAAGAGACATCAAGACTATAATACCATAGAAAACTCAGAAAAAGTAATCCATGTCTTCAAATCCACTACAATATTACCAATGCATTTACACAATTATTGTTATAAAGTGAAGCCTGTAGTCTGTATTTTTAGAATAAGCCCAACTAAAACAAATCGTGTTGCCCTGATCCCATTGTAGAACAGTACAGCTAAATTAGCTTACAAACTGTCATTTGATTCACTGTGGAGCACCACCTCTGTAATTTGGGCCGCATCATTGTGATTACTACCACTTCAAATCTAAATGGCTCACTTCGTACAACGCTACAATACCTGCTTTAGTGCCATAACAAATGCTGTCTGCGGCCCACACCTACACAAGCATTATGCACATCCCTTGTACATTAGCTAATTAAATGGAAAATGCATGAGACACAATAGCAGCAAATCAGACAGACATTTCTCAGCAGCCTTGAAACATAAGAAAGGTATTTGATCACAGCACTACATTATGTGAGTGTGTCAAGTTTCATGCTGGTAAATTTAAACTGTTATATATGGCAAAAATAAAAATACTGAATGTAGCTCTTTCTTCTGAACGGGACCGGACCTACTGGCAAGCTAAACTAAACTGCAAAGGACCCCACTAAGTTAAGACGGCCGCAAAATGATACATTTGACTTATATATTCAGCTTGCTACCATCAGCATTTTTGATCATCTACACACACTGCCTGAGTATTATAAATTAAACCTATTCTGAGTTAGTGAATTCACCCCCAAAACTTATCCTACTTAGTGCCTCCAACAGAACCGACACTGCATCTGTGATGCAAACTGGAAAAGAAAACCCTTGAAATAAAAGGATACCAAGTAATTAGAGCTGGGAGAAAGCAAACAGGCAAAATAACACACTTGGACTGAAATCCGGTGCGTGTCAGTAAGGTCCACTTTCCTCCACAGCCCCACCGTTAATAAGCCAAGGAGAGTCTCTCCGGAGACAGGGATTATGTCCCACTCAATCTGCAGGGTTTGTTTGTGGACATCCAGTCGATCTCGCTGCCCAAAGTGAAAAAGGTATGGGTAGCGTTTCAAGGCTTTCTGATGCCAATGTCCCAAATTGGTCTGTCCGATTTATTTTGTTCTTGGCAACACAATCTCATCTATGATTCAAATTGATGAAAAACGTTGTTGAATGCCTTATCTCATGTTTCTTAAATTACAATCTTCTGCTTCCTCGATTATATGTCATGTGTCGTTTTTTGGTGCAGAAAATGAGCCAAGGGGATGCAATCCACACCAAAGCTGTTTGCATGCTTGTATTGATTTGTGATTTTAGTAATTACACAAAATGTCATTGACAATCCTTTAGTTAATATTCACTCTCTGGATACTTTATATTAGGTAACCCTCTATCTAATAAAGTTCACTATAGCCTATTAGTTTTACGACTGGTTGGTTTGCAATTCTGCAGGACTTTGTTTTTGTTACTGTGCCGTTTTTTCCACACTCATTTGATATTTTCTTTGGACTCTTGTGCTAATAGATTAGCAGCTATGCTACGTACAAACTACCCTACTTCTTGATTCTGATGCTTGCTTGGAACATAATCTGGTTGAATGTCTATAGAATTGCTGCCATGTAATTGTGCCATTGAGTTGGTGCACTTAATAAAGTGGCCAGTCAATGTATGTTGATCAAAGGCACTGCCCACATTGTGACAATAACTTTTTGTAGGCTTCCACTAACCCACTTCCTTTCACACATTTGCTTTCTTCAAATAGTGTTAGGCCCTGATAGTAGGCTAATATAGCTAATATAGATACATACAGCATTTGTTGTCTTCATTAAAAAGCTTATATAAGGCTTTTATTTTTTTGCGGCTCCAGACATATATATATATATATTTTTTTTGGTCCAATGTGGCCCTTTCAACATTTTGGGTAGCCGACCCCTGTGTTAGGGCATTGCACACTCTCCAATGTGTAAAAAAAAGAACACTTTCAAAGCCACAAAGACAACATTTCGTGGAAAGATAGCTGGACCTTCATAGTAGTTTTTATGTATGTTTGCATCCATTCATTTAAGTTTATTTATATTCTGAGCTTGCGCCTCAATAGCAAAACATTTCACTTTCTCTTCACTAACTTAAAAGCTTCCTTCCCCAAACCCGCACTGGTATTACATTATGCTTATCCACGATAATCTGCAGCGAGCTTATCAACTTTAACTGTTCAAATCTTAGAGAAACAGTATTAAACCATCTGGGGTTGGAAAGTAGTACAGCATCTGCTCCAAAAACTCCTCTGTGGTGACTACCATCTTCAAGATATCCCTCCACAATAACCTGGTGAGGCCCCATTTTTGCCAGTGTGTATATTATTTTATTTCCTTGGCCATTTTCTGCTCTCTGCACAGTAAGATTTAGAAATATGTTATGGATCAACCTTGAGGTCTTTAATGTTGCGATTCGACTCAACACAAGAATCATGGGGCTCTTTATTAGTGTGTGCGAGAAGAAACTGATCAGACTTACATGTGCTGTCAACAGTGAATCACCATTATCTCACACCAGTATGTACACTGTGTCCTTTAGTGGCACTGCAGAATGTTTTAATTTGCCTGCCTCTTTCAATCCTGTAAATGCCCTTTTTATTGAGTATTGATCAGCCTGCACAGAGCCAAAGTTTTATTTGGGAAGCAAGTTATAAGAAATATGAGATCACTTGATTCGGAGTCTCTGAGGTGTGTCTGAAACCCTTAGTTTTGATCACAGTTAAAACCTGTTATTAGTGTTGTAATGTCGCATTGATTAAACCTCATTCAAAGTGATGAACAATTGAAAGACACAAATCCAAACCGGACCATTTTGCCAAAATAGTGTTTAACTTGAAGTTTTCTAAAATTGTTTAAAATATCCTCTATGGTGTGATCATGAACAGTTCCACAGATTTGAAAGACATCTTGCATCAAAGAATGGATGAGACATTTTAGTAACCCGAAATAATGCATGCACTGAACTTTGGAACAATTCGACCCTTGCAATCATATGTAGTTCTCACTTTTCAAAATACAGTGACACATTTGAACCCTGCATAATACTCTTCATCAGTAGTCAGTACAAAATCAGAAAATACAGTATGTGTATTGAAATCCAACTGAAAGCACAGACTGGGAACAAAAACTGTTAAAAGCAGAAACGAGGTTGAGTCCCACTGCAGATTCCTAACATTCTTTTACGAAACTCTCTATGCCCAACCAGCAAACTTAAAAACCCACCCTGGCAGTACAATAACAAAGTCATGTTCATTGTCATAAACAATGAGATACCAGCGACTTGCACAGACGTGCTTTGATTTGACAAATGTTTCACTTTTCCTCATGCACTATAGTAGAGTCTATAATAAGTGACTGCTGACTGTAGAGGTCACATTCATATAGCAATCTATTATAAAAAGATTGACTTGACCAATTTGTCTTGGACTGTACTTATGCGACATTTCAAAATTGCAGATGTCTTTAAGGCAGTATTACTTTGGGGTAAGTGAAGGGTATGTAGGCTAACTGAATTTTCATCTGATGTTACTGTTTACTTTGTATTTACTCAATCATTCATTTATTATTGAATTAAGTTGAATACTCTGGGCCATAACTAGATTGCATGCAAACACCGTGAGATACAGATTTCTTATTTTGTTGCCCCCGGTACATATTAATATATTTGAATCAAAGTTGAAAAATGTGTCTGCCTCAAGGCTTGTGTTGAAAAGACAGGTTACAGTAATACCAAGATTATAAAACTTTATTGAATCCCTTTGAAGATTAATTTATAAAGCAAATTCCACACACATCTCACATAAAGCAGAGTTATGGCACCAATACTTTCTATATTTTCACCAAAAGAAATCAATCAGCTGTGGCCATGACTTTATTTATACAAATGATGAGGAAGTCTTATGGAGTAGGCCCACTGCAAGGTAGTGATTACACTTTCATCAACATTCCCGATAAAACAGAATTATGAAGTTATGGTCTTTGAAGCAGATGATTTTTTTGGGATGCAAGATCAAATTTACATTCCACCGACACATTGTCTGACAGCAGCGGCAGACACATCTGTCAAGGAAGCACGACTGGTTTCCCCTTTGGAAGCAAACACAGTGGTAAACAACTGATGGACAATATTAAACCCAAGGGGAGAAGCGAGGGTATGACAAGCAGATTTATGCGCGAGTGAACTTCCAGCAGGCCAGAGCCATCAATTCTGCATCTTTGCCATCTTCGCCAGTGCCTGGAGATGTTTCTCTAACCTCCCTGTCTTCCTTTTACACACCGTTTCATCCGTCCCCTGTTCTCGGCTAAGTGCTAATACATTTACATTTTTAGTGCTGCTCAGTAATAAAAGAGGTGGAATGAGTGTAGGCCTTTGTACCCTCACTAAAACAAACATCAGTCTGGACTCCACTCTCTACCTCTCTCGGCTTGGCCACTACCCACCGTCCCACAGTGCAGGTTAACAGTGTTGCGGTTTGAGTCTCCCATGATTTCGCCCTCATAAACTTTCAGTCCATCATACCTTTAGAGCAGCACAATGTAACTTTTTCTTTCTCTCTCTAGATTTCTCTTAACAGAAAGGGTAGCGTATGACAATTGCTGTTTGTGGTTTTAAGATTTAAATAATTACAAAAAGAACTTGTTTAGACACATTTAGCAAATAACAGCATTTTGATCATGTTAGCATTTAGCTCACTTTTTCAGACTTCATGTTGATGTATGTTGTTAGCTAACATGTAATGTCTATAATTAAATCAATTGTTCTTCCACAGGTGCCAGTCCTTGTTTTTCTTACTTAGCAGCATATTTTTAAATGTCACATTACAACATAGTGCTGCTTTAAAAGTGTGCTGGAACCATTTTAAAAGTTAAAAAAGTGTCACCCATTAATTTAACAGGATAAGCACACAAACATATAAATAAAGAGGAGGTTTAAAGGTAATCTAAGCAGACATGCTGGTCTTTCTAGGGGTCTTTCAATTGTCCTAATAGAAATGACTTATTTATTACAAGCTTGAAAATAAAGCTAAAAAGCCAGACAAATCATTACATAAGAAAAATAAATAAAATACTGTGCAGGTTTTGATTACCAAACAAACCACTGATAAAAAATAACAATGCCTTTTTTCAAACAGCCCGTTTTTGTTTTCAAGGGAAATTTTATCTACACTTTTGTGCCACATCGTTGTCTGATGCAACACTACAATACTGTACTTTTATCACTAGAGGTAAAACCAAGGCAGCCAGCCCTGATAAGACGTTCACCCTGCCCGTTAATGAAAAACAAGCCTACTTTAAGACAAGTGGTTACTGGGTTGTTTTGAAAGAGAACAATTCACAGCTTTACAAAGCCCTTTCCTTGGATAGCTGGTAGGGCACATTGATATAATTGAGGCATTTGGAACAATGAGATGATGACACTACATACTGGAAATGGAGGAATAAAAAATGTCCATCTGCTTCTGTTAATCCGTTCACTCAGGAGGATCCCATGTGTGAAGAAGGGAGCTGTTCTCTCACCGTGGCTAAGTGTGACCTTTCTACAGTGTATACATTCGTTGCCTACTACATGTCAGAGGGAGAGAGAGCAGAAAATAAAAGAGGCCATTACTAAGATGGTGGAGAAACAGTCAGCTGTGCATTTACACCTGGGGCACCGGCTGCTGCCACCTGCCGCGGACTGCTCCCACGCACTTTCCCGGGCCAGTTACTCACACTACCATTGCCGTGAACAGCAGGTTGTTTTGGAATGGGAGACCAGAAGAAGAAGGCACAGAGGGGTGCTTCAGTGTTCATGCGAAGGGAAATTGTGCATCTATACAGTCTGCCCATAACACTGTGAAGTCTAGTACATCATGTGTAACAGTAGTCTATGTCTGGGATTCCCCCTTCTCTATAGCCCCTGTTGGTGCCATGGCCCGAATCGGAGACATGATTGGCACCTTTATATAGGCCTGTGCCATTGGATGGGAAAATGGTATGGATGATGTAATCCTCTCGAAGTGGTTTAGGTTGCATTGGTGGGCAAGCTGCCATTGGTGTCATCTGGAAACCTGGACCTCGGATCTCCAAGATAGTATTGTCCTTTTTTGTACCAGATTCGATGTAATCATCATAGGTCTTGCTTTTTCTGGAACTGCTTCTAGTATAGTGGTCACGAGAGCATAAATGCCCAGTCCTGTGGCAATACCAACAGAAGAAGCCAAATATAAGAGCCAGTGATACAATGGCAGTAGCTCCACCGATGATTCCCGCTAATGGTAGATTGGCCATCTGTTGAGACTCTTCATCCTCCTCATCCTCCAGTGAGCTCAGCTCTGAAGTTTCTGCCTTGGCACACACCAGAGCTTCATCAGAGTCTGTAGGTATCCCTCCTTTACTTTCAGCAGGAAGTGGCACCATGCATATGATATAACTGGACCGTGGCTGCAGCGCTGTTAAGAGGTACTCTCGTCTGTCCCCTCTCACCAGTGTCTCTGTGATGGAGCCGCGGTTATTCTCGTTTCCCAGTCGGAGCCAGCTGAGTCTGAAGGATGAACTGGGCTGGGCCACGCTCCAGGTCACTCGGACACTGCTGTGAGAAAGTGGTTTTACATTGAGAGCAAGGCTCTTTCCCACTCCACTGCTGCTGAGAGTGTAGTCCATGGCAGAGTCGGGAAGGCCTAGGCCTCTCTTGTTGGAACGCAGGGTGAACAGAGAGCCCTGTGGAGGGGTTTGGGTGGTGGAGATGTCCATGCCTATTCTATCTCTGTTTGGTCTGTCTGGTGTCCTCACCACTTCACACTCCTCCATCTCGCTGCCTAAATCCATCAGAGGCATGTCCCTGACGCGGTCCGGCCCGTGGCAGGTGAGGCCCCTCACAGTGATACCGTTGCCCTTGGCCTTTAGCCAGTCGTACAGCCAGCGCAGGTTACAGCCACAGTGCCAGGGGTTGCCGCGCACCAGCAGCTGGCCCAGGTTGTCCAAGTCTTTGAAGAGTCCCCTTGGGAGGGTGGTCAAGTTGTTCCCAGAGAGGTCCAGTCTCTGCAGTCTGTGCATGCCATCCAGCGACCCCCGTGGCATATGAGTCATGGCATTGTCCTGTAGAGACAGGCGCTGCAGGTGCGAGCTGGGGAGGTTGACAGGAGGAGTCTGAAGAGAGTTACGCACCAGGGACAACTCTGTCAGGTTAGAGAGACGAGAAAATGTGTCATCTGCAATTCGCTGATTTGCTAAGAGATTCCCATCCAGGACTAAACATCGAAGTGAGGCCAGGCCTCTGAAAGCATGGGTTGGGATAGTAGAGATTCGGTTGTCATCCAGTCGCAGCTCTTCTAAAGAGGCGGGCAGTCCGGAGGGGATACTGGACAGGTGGTTACGTGAGAGGAAAAGCAGGCGTAAACGAGGGTTGTCAGCGAAGGCCTGGTCTTCAATACTAACAGTGGAGATGGAGTTATCATCCAGGTGCAGTTTCTCCAGCAGAGGCATGCGGGCCAGTGCACTGCGGGGTATAGTGCGGATGTTGTTGTCCTGCAGGTGCAGTTCACGCACTGTCGGGGGTAGGTGCAGTGGAAACTCATCCAGTTCATTGTCATAGAGGTAGACCACGCGCACAGCCAGGTGGTGCTCCAGGGAGGTGGGCAGGCCTGGGTTGTTGATGTGGTTGTTCTGAAGGTACAGCACCGAGGCTGTGGGAGGCAGTGACGGGATGGAGCTTAGACCACGATCATTGCAGTAAATAAAGTCCTCATCACATCTGCAAACAGACGGGCATATGTCTCTGTCCCCAATGTATCCTTGGATTGTGGCTGTGGCAAAATGAAGCACACCAGTCTGCAGAGCCAAACACACAAACAGGAGCAGGAGCATATCCTGGAGTTTAGCCACGCATGCAGGTGCCATTGTTGAGAAAATAAACACAATATCTCTTGTTAAGGTGTGATGTTAATCCTTAAATCCTTGCCAAGAGCTGCAATCCTGTGACCTCCACCCTAAAAGAGACAGAGAGAGGAGAAATAATAGTCACAATTGATTCATAAATACACAAATAAAATCCAGCAGTAATAGTGAAGGCTTATTTAAACAATTACTGCTTATTCCATCATGTAAATGGAAACATGGACGGGTCTCTGGCAGTTAAAGCCTGTGACAAATTTCCACCATTGACTTGTAGCCAAAATACACAACACTGTCTGTTGAGCCAGCAATCATTATGCAGAATTAGGAACAGTAATCCAAGATTATAGTCCTAAAACTGAAGACGGTGAGTGCGTAAGCAGAGGCAGCAGACTGATTATTTCACTGTAAAAACTCACATTTGGAATGAAAACTTGTGCATAATATCAAGTCCTGAGATGAACCTCTGAATAATTTAGGAGAACTTAAGAGGCTCCATAACCCCATTAGGAAGTACCAGCAGATGGCTGCATTAGCCAAAGAGAGCTGGAAACACTTGTCATTATCAAGAAGGAACAGCATGTTTTAATACAGATCCAACAACTTCAAGAGCTGAATTTAGATCAGAATGACAGGGCAATACCAGGCAACACAAACAAGACCAACAACTTCTAGTAGGTTATATATGTCCCACTAGTAAAACTAGTATGTAATGATGTTACAGCTACTAGTTTATCAAACTTTGAGTGACAGTTTTCCCTCTTAACTAATATTTGTCCGATGCACTAGGTTAGCAGAGTAATGAAGACAGTAATGTGTAAGAATGTAAATTACAGCTGTGGACACTGATGACATCTTGAGCTCATCCCGACCTCAATAACTACATACATTAGTTCAAGTGTTTAGACCCACACTGCAGTGAGCATATTCAGACTGTACTATTGATTTGCTCACAAATCCAAGGTGATCTGCCACAGCCAGCCGGCTCTCAGGCAGGCAGATTACAGAATTCCCCGGAGCGGAAGTCAGGCGGCATGATAATTAACTAAATGAATGACAACTTCGCAGCAGAATGACTTTGTTGAATCTATATTTGCAAACATTAATCTCTATGTACTTATCCATTACCTCAGTGCGTTTAATTTGGAAAAACAAACTTTGTTGACATTTCAGACATTTTCAAAGTTAGTTACACATCAGAATGGATTAAATAAAAATGCATAAACATATTATTTCCACAGCCTTGTTATAATATGCACATTGTATGTGGTAATTAGTATGTTAAATGTTTATGTATTTATTTGAACTTAAGCGGTCATGACCGTTTTTATAGTGATACACAGAAAAAAGTGTTGGCCAAGCTATGGTTGAAGTAAACTATTTTCACTGCAGCACTTTTTTTCAGTTTTTCTTTTTAATCTTTGCTATACTTCCAAGCATGTTGCATTCACTGACAAGATAACATGACCTTGTGCACATTTGCCTTACAAATGACTTGCCTTCAAGAATTTCAAACTTCTGTAGGGAGATAAAAAGTAAATATTTAGAAAGTTATTACAAACTTTATAGTCATTTTAATATTTACTTTTTACCCACTAACTGCTTATTTTATTTGAGCAATATTACATTCCAAAAACATTTACAATGTTCAACAGAAAAAAAAATCTGTTATACTATTGTCAAAAGGAGTAGGATAATGTCCCTATCCTATTCCTCACAATAAGGTCAACAACTATACCTAAATTAATAGAGATAGTAATAGTAAGGTTAATTATTTGAAAGTAAAGTTTTACAGTCAGTCAGTTTTAACAGTATTAATAGTAGAAGTATGTATGCATATCCATGAGACAAAACACACAGCTAAATACAGATGCATGCTCTTATTTGGCCTTAATCCTTATGAGGTGAATACAGATGCATATATATATAATACACAGAGTACACACATTCAAGTACATTTTGAGAAATAATGTGATTTATAAGTTAAAGCTATTTCTCCAACAAACTGAACAGTTCCTTGATCACCTCATGCCCTTCCCATCTCTTGCTTTGCGGTGGTCCAACTGTGCTAGATGAAATTGAGAGCAGCGTTTGTGTACAATGCCCCCAGCTTTTTTTTTCTCTGTAAGTTCAGATGCTCCTCAGTAATCCTTTTTACTACGCCTATTCCAACTTCAATCCCCTTGCCACACTGGAATAGTATCAGGGCTCTCTATGTGAAAACTGAGAAGTTAAATATTTAGCGGAAAGGCAATGCATCTTCACTGTGATGTGATGGAAGCTGGTGCGGCACAGTGTGTGGCCACGTATGACGTAGAGATATGACTGATAGTGGCTGTGTTTTACTAGAAACTTTGAAAAAACAGTGTGAGTGGTGCTAAAGAATGGATGACTTTTGAATCCCTGGGAGCTTTGGCAGTAGGTCTCTTCAGCTCTGGAGTATTTGGGTCAGGCCTTTAAAAACAAGATAGATGTGGTGTGGGACTGAAGTGGTGCGGCGAGCCAGAGGGATTAATAGAGCATATTGAGCTGTGAGCCTCTGGATTAAGCAGGTGCTACAAAGAAAAGCAGACAGACGTTTTAGCTTTTTGCCTTTTGTGGTTGCTCATTTCACTGCCTGTATTATAAAGCATAATGTAAAGGGCACACTGCAGTTCTTTGTGGGACTGTCTCAATGATTGTGTTTGTGTATTCAAGCATGATGACCAGGGGCAACATCAGTAGATTCTTTGGAAAGGGACAAAAAACAGAATTAGTCTGACGGACAATTCTTCAGGGTGAACATATAGTATATTGGCCGATCGATGTGTATACAGTTACAGCAAAATGTTGGGTTAGAACAGAAAAGTAATGCTAATTTATTTATACTCTATAGTTGTTTTGAATTGTATCAACATGATATAGTTCAGCTTGTTATTAATTCATACTCACATTGGTACCTTATAAATGTGTATGACAAAGTTTCCTGGAAACATTTTGTGCAGTAACTGAAAGTACACAATCATCAGTGTTTTTTAAATTATCTAATACTAATGATACTGATTAGAATGGTTTAGTAGCACACACACACACACACACACACACACACACACACACACACACACACACACACACACACCGCACCTTGTCATAAACTGAGAACAGATCAAAAAACTATATAGAAGGAGACAGCAGTGTCCAAATGTCTGCTCCAGTAGGCTGCATGTTCACACTGTCACTGTGTCGCTAGAGTTTAGGCTGAGGATAAAAAATGACAGATTCTACTTTGAGAGCTCTAAACACACACGAGAAATTGAGGGACAAATTTAGGACAATGCATTAAGGATGAAATAAATGCTGCTGTGCTAAACCAGGACTACAAGATGTAAATTAGAAGTAATCTTGGCCAAAAAACAGAATCAAATGGGATAAAACTTGGACCAAACAAGGACTAAACCAGATATGACAAATTGGACTAAGCTAGGATTGCAACAGGTCTTAATATGAAGTAGAAGACTGAAACAGGGTTAAAAAATATTAAATTATTTCAAATTTAGCACAAAACATGGCCCAAAAAAAGAGCTAAAGCAAGCCTAAACCAGTTCTATATCAGGGAAATGGTAAACAAGGACTACGTTTTTCAGAATTTATTATCTTTTAATACTTTTCATGACCCCACAGATACCCTGCAGACAACACTGAAGACTAAACCAAGACTAAACATAGCACAAACCAGGACTAAACCAGATCTAAACCAGGATTTAATCAAGTCTAAACATTCCACTTCCTTCATCTTGGATAAGTTTTGATTCTGTCACTTTAACTGGACTGTGGTATTTCCAAAGTTGTGTCTAACCCTATCCGCACTTTGTGAAAACTTGACAGCGCGACCTTCAAATCTCAACTCAAGGTCACGGTAATCTTTTCTTTGCCTCACGTCTCTGCCATTCTCAAGCAGACCCCACCCATCGGCCTTTTATATCACACACAATCTGGAGGAAGTTAAAATGTCACACAATAAAGACTTGAAAATGAAAACCATTTGTGATCCTGGTAAAGTTTGACTGCAGTAGATGGAGTGAGTTTGAAGGAGGCAGTTAATTTAGTGAAAATATCTGCGAAATCATTTAAATGGGCCCATGACTGGAAAAGTTGGAGCTAAACCAGGGTCAAATCAAAACTAAACTAGGTCTAGATCAGGACTACTATAAACCAGGACAAAAGCTGAACCAAACCAGGACTATAACAAGACTACACCAAGGACTGAACCAAGATAGCACAAACCAGGACTATATCAGGTCCAAACCAGGACTAAACCAGGTCTAAACCAGGACTAAACCAGGTCCAAACCAGGTCTATAACCAGGTCTAAACCAGGACTATATCAGGTCCAAACCAGGTCTATAACCAGGTCTATAACAGGACTACAATAAACTAACTAAACATAGCACAAACCAGGACTAAACCAGATCTAAACCAGGACTATATCAGGTCCAAACCAGGTCTAAACCAGGTCTATAACAGGACTACAATAAACTAACTAAACATAGCACAAACCAGGACTAAACCAGGTCTAAACCAGGTCTATATCAGGACTACACTAATCCAGGACTAAAGCTGAACCAAACCAGTAGTAAATCAAGACAACACTGAGGACTAAACCAAGATTAAACATAGTGCAAGCTAGGACTAAACCAGGACTAAACCAGGTCTAAACCAGGTCTAAACCAGGTCTATATCAGGGCCAAACCAGGTCTATAACCAGGTCTATAACAGGAATACAATAAACTAACTAAACATAGCACAAACCAGGACTAAACCAGGTCCAAACCAGGTCCAAACCAGGTCCAAACCAGGTCCATAACAGGACTAAACCAGGTCTAAACCAGGTCTAAAACCAGGTCTATAACCAGGTCTACAATAAACTAACTAAACATAGCACAAACCAGGACTAAACCAGGTCCAAACCAGGTCCATAACAGGACTAAACCAGGCCTAAACCAGGTCTATAACCAGGTCTATAACAGGACTACAATAAACTAACTAAACATAGCACAAACCAGGACTAAACCAGGTCTAAAACCAGGTCTATAACAGGACTACAATAAACTAACTAAACATAGCACAAACCAGGACTAAACCAGGTCTAA
>JAVQKG010182149.1:0-41057 GCA_036025885.1 Hypseleotris bucephala
TACGGATGGAAATTAGCACCGTGCTAAATCCGGCATATTTACGTCAAGTTGTGTAACTCTATACAATTGTACGTTCATTAATGTGCACTGTCCCGTTCAAATAAATAAATAAATAAAAAATAAAATATGTCCAATTCAAATTTAAAACAAGATCTATACCGTTATATAGGGTATAGTGGGTTACACATTGAGGTATCCCTTGCTTTAAAACTAGTTAAGTCCTAATCCTAGTTTAGACCTGGCGAAGCCTACCTCTTTTTTTTATAATTTTGTCTTTGTCTGGTTTACATATTGTTTAGTGCTGGTTTAGCTTTGGTTTGATTGTGTCCCAGTTTAGTCCTGATTCAGACACTGTTTACTCCTGGTATAACCCCTGTGTTGTCTTTTGTAGTAATTAGTCCCCCCCGAATTAGACTGGTGATACATCCACTCCAAATATTTTACGTGTTGTGAAAGAACGGCTAATAGAGACAATTAATATGCAAAGCTCATGTGGCAACAACATATCTAGAAGCATATATTCCACTTTTTGCTGTGGTCATAGGAACTTCAATAGTCTGTTGTTAGAGTTAGCTTGCCCTCCACTGTAGCCCTTTCTTTAGGATCAATGTCTTCGGCAGTGCTCTCTATCCCAGAGGAAGTATGGGATGAGCTGTAATTGGGGCGGGTGTGCTGCAGTCAGATGCTGGGTTCTGGGCAGAGGCCACAGACGAAGCAGAACCAGTTTCTTTAGATGTCCACAATGAACTTATCAAATACACCTGCGAAAGAACTATCACACTTAGCTGTTTTAGGAAGAACAATGCGGTAAAGTACAGAATGTAAAAATAGGAAACTGGTTGCTGGATTGTCAACTAATGCCTGTAAAGCCTGTGTTTTGCTAAAAAGTTTATAAATCCAACCGAGTACTATTCCTTCACATTAGTTTGAAAAGTTTTATAGATGTCATTTATGTCATTTAGAGCCTATGCCAAAAACTAGGGCCCTGGGGTGGGGATAGTACTCTTATATAGTAACTTCTAGATTCATTTATTTTGTATTTTTAAAGCGACTGCTTTTCTAGGTTTCTGCCTAATAGTCAAATTCCCCAGTGCTGTGTTCTATTAGGGACATTGCTCATTACTGGAAAGTCTTATATTGAGTTGGGAAGAAACGACTCAACTATTAAAACTACCTCTTGAACCTTTAGACCTGTTAGAAAAAGGCTGACCCGAATGACTTGACTAATTAGCAAGCTTATTCTTGAGGGTGCCTTTTGTAAGTGGGACAAATGCATACACCAAAATCAGTGAGGCGCATCTGCAGTAATGCTATGTAATTTGTAACCTTGTTTTCCCTTGTTGTAGCTGCTTTTGCCCTGACAAGACACAGCATTTCTACTTCTCATTTACTGTATAAGCAGCACTTTTGGGAGACTAGAGTTTGGAAACTTTTTGGGGCTCATTGCTATTCTAAACCAGGTCAGCCTCCCTCCCTGTGAATATGTCTTTGTAAAATATTATCTGACAAGTGTAGGGCACCTATGTACCCACCAATCTGTAAAAATGCCTACTAAATCATGTACTGACAGTTTCAAAGCTTTGTAACCGAGAGCTCTATTCAAGTTTAATGCCTTAATGGTTTTCAAACAAGACATTGAAAAGGGCCTCTGACTGCATACACAATGGTGACAATTTTCAATACTTCAGAAACACAGTTAGAGTTACCATTCATCTTTACACATGTTTTGTCCCGCTTCTAAACTCAAGCTGACTTTGTTGTTGTCATCTTTTATTTCAATCACTTTTCTACCACCAACGTAGTTTCATAGTCCCACATGGGGCAAAAGGGGCATTAGGTCTAAAAAGCTTTGAAAAGAAACATTTCTTTGCATACTGTCTTCAACTGACTGGTTTCAAAATAAATAATAATTTTGAAAATATCTAAATAAGAGGGAGTTATAGTAGTAGTATAGGTTACTTAAAAGTAGTAATAAAATTAGCTTAGTGTGCTAGTAGAAAGACCAATAGCTATGGATTCTACAGCAAAGGTAATATGTTTCTCTAAACTGTAAGATATTTTCAAGTCCAAGAAAGATACATTTTAAATACATTTCCATCACCAATCACCACTTCATATTTTAGCCAATTTGCTCGATTAAAGTATATATTGTACCAAAACTCACAGATAGATCAATAGTCGTATTAAAACCTATTATTTTATACAGTCCACTCCAAAACCATCCTCCGAAGGCAAAAGGCACTGATTTATCTCTGTGCTAAAAGTGGACATATTGTATTCCTCCTAGCCAATATTGTGAGTGTGTGTTGGTGTGTGCATGTATTGCTGGCCTCCCCAACCACCATGATTTATTATATCGCTTAAAGGGACATGTACTTTCATGAGGTCACATGAGCAACATGGCAGTCTGGCATAGCACTCTGCTCTTTGTGGACCTGCCGGCGATGGAGGTGCATGCCAAAACACAAGCTACAATCTATCTGATGCATATAAATTCAACATACCGTGCAATAGCCACAATCTGTAATCCAGCCTTAATACTGCTTTATCACCTGCGCGGGAGGCAGCCTTGCTATGCAAATGCACATAAGCTATTCCAAAGACATCAGATTTTGGAGGCAAAGTGGAGACTTTTTAGACTGGTCTTGAAACATTTTTCATAAATGTATCTTTTTATATGCTATATGCAATGCATATAGCATGTACTGACCTCTTGTGGGTGGATTTTGTATTTTTTACCCATCTTGTAAAGTTATATGATCAATAAAACAAATCCTAAACTGGTTTTGGATTTGTTTTAATGATCATATAAAAATATAAAAGAAACCAACCAACTATGAATGCTACCAAAAACATAACTTAATTGGGAGGGGAAATAATTAACATGTTACCATTGTAGATTCACCCCATTCTAAAATCCGAATGACTTTTGATGTAATTGACTGCATTTTTACAGCACATATTCATGTATAACACAGTTTATACTGTTTGCCTATTCTTCTCTAGTAGTGCACTGCTGTAGTAAATGGACACATGGACTGTTGAAAATAGTCCTTTAAAAACAGGCTAATTTTAGAACTGCATTTGATTCCCTCATTCCCTTCTCTTTCAAAAAACGGATTAAACCTCGGAGGCAAAAACTGCGCTGGGCGACTGTGATGTTATTGACAATAATTGTAATTGTAAGCCTCATGTCTGTCTGCACACACTTCTCTTTGTTACATATGCATCCACTTTTTAGATTAAAGCTTATTCTGTTTGTCATTTTTGTTATTTTATTGTAGGTGGGGGCAAATAGGGGGCATTTACTTGGATGGTGAGTCGGCGAGGTCAAAAAGCAGCAGAGGGCAGCATGCTGGTACCTGTGTGAACCCAACAGAGCAGCCTAGATTCTTGGTAAGTAGGTCATAAACTTCTCTCTTCTGATCCTTATGAATTAAACAGTTTGAAACAAAGGTTTGAAAAGGAGTAAGTGCTATTTTTGACTCTTGGATCTGCAAAATGCCAAGATGAATATTTTATTTACCAGGGCACTAAGTCTTGCTGTTGTGCAAATTATATTTAAAGGGGCCATGTTGTGCCCTTGTATATGCATGTAACTTTAAGGTCCTCACTCCCCCTTATGGCCCTTCCCACAATACACCAGCCTAAGACAGCACTTGGTAAATGGAGCATGGTTAATTAACATAGTTTTGAGTTTCTTTTTTTCACTGTTTTGCTGTGTACGTAGACATTGTCTGTGCTAGAATAGTCACCGTAACTGCATTAAGCAATGGTTAAATATTGACAAGATGTGTAGACCAGACATAAGGGGTCTATAACATTGGGATACATTAATAGTTATACTTTCTCTTTAAAATGTGCTGAATGTTCACGGAGCAAGCTATTTTGAGAGTGCCTTATTTTTATGCCTGACTAAAAATACAGTATGCATTGTTCAGCAGTTGTCTTAGAAGGAGCAGCACATTTTAGAAAGATGTCAGAGTTGGCCTAATTAAAAGCAAGTGTGGCATCCGAAATATAACATATGACGTAAGCTTTATCAGTCACAAAGAAAAGTCACATTATACCCACTGGATTTTATTAGTTTGCAAAAAGTTTGGAAACAATAGTCTTGAAACGGAATCGAAAAGACAAGTTGAGTTTGTGATGTTAATAAAGATTGAGCGAAAGTACACAGCTGGTTCAGATTCAGCAGCACAACATTTTTAATAATAAATCTCATTTATTTCTTTATGACTAACATTTTCCAGTAATAGAGCTAGTGTATATTTTGGAGATAGAGCCATCAATCACACTACATTAAGTATTAAAAAAAACTTCTAGTGTTAAGAGTTGAATGAGTTCTTCAAGTAGCTAGATTTTATGTGACAGCGCGCAGAGGAAGTGGACTAGATAAATAATGAATGAGCAAAGCTGACTGGGAGAGATGAGGGAGAAGACAAAGGAGTTCCACTAAAGAGGAAGACAAAAAACAAAGACAACCAAGACTTGATGAAGAAGTAACTAGAAGAACAACAAGGAATTTAGTCACTGAGAATTTGGAACCATTAAAACCCAACTGAAAAACATACAGACCTCCGCCAAGGCCTGATCCAGCAAAATTAAAGATTTTGCCCAGACCTAAAACCAAACTAGGGATATTCTAGTTCAGGGGTAAATTCTCTATTCATCGAGCCACACTAGCCATTCACCATGATGCTAAAAAAGTGTTCCTTTACTTACCCCTTGTGGTTAATGTTAGGAGTAAATACTATGTAAATATCCTTATATCCTAATAGGTCTATTGCTTTTTAAAATCACGGCAAGTTGATTAAATAAATCAAATGCGGAATTAGCAATGTTCAGTGGAATGGCAAGTTTGTAGGTCTCAATCAAGCCCTTGAGTAGTCCAATTCAACTTTGATCCACAAATGTCTACACTTGACCTGTTAAGCTATAAGATTTAAAAACACAATCAGACCATTGCCGGTGGACCAGAATATGATCAAATATTATGGATTCATTTCCTGGACTTAAAGTTAGTCTAAAACTAAAACCTGCCTCGGATGGGGAAATCCTTGCCCTGGGCCTGTGTGGTGAGGTAGCAGAGAAAATACATTCAGTGGGGTATAAATATTGTAGAGTGAGTACATGGAGGGCTTTTTGAACGATGAATTATTACAAAGTCCGGTGGCTCGATGCCAGCAGAGGAGTATATCTCGCTTAGCTTCCATCCGGCAATAAGCTGCGGCTGGGGAAATGCGGTTATGGGCACGCCACAAATAACTAGCTACGAAGGAGGGAGGAATCAGTCTCTCTCATCCCACATGTTGTGTGCTTACACTTGAGCACACTCGACTCAGTAGCAGGCCGCTTTGGAAATACATATCCAACGTGATAGTGGGAAGTCAGGGGTAAAAAGTCTAACCACATACAAGCTGGTTCAAAATTACTTTTGGAAATTAGGTTGTTTATTTTTTTCATTTTTTGGTTTGTTGTTTGTTAGCAAGATTCTAATGTATAAGGCTTTGAAAAAAGTCATGAAAAGATTAGTAATGGATTAAATAATAAATACAAATCAGCACTAGAGCATTTACCCCTGAACTAGTAGATCACAATTCAATTTTAGGTCTTACCCTCTATTGTGACATAGGGTCAAACATATTAACTCCAGCAAGCAAGAGGGCAGCAGAATAATTAGGAGGTTGTTGTGGTCCAATGGATAGAGCATTTACCCCTGAACTAGAACATACTGAATTAGTTGGCATTTTACCCAGCTAATGTAAATGAATAAAATATTTTTGAAAGAGATCACCATGTCATCAGTTGATGTTAGAATGAAGCCATTATCTTTGAAATATCTGATCATCCAGATACAATAGGCATAAACCACTGCCTGAAAATGTGGGTGGACCTCTGCATTGTTAACACTGAAGTAATGTCAGGCAGGTTGAGCTCTTTTAATAATTTGCTAAAAAGCATAGAAAAAGCCTAATCCGCAGTATGCTGACATATTTCTTTTGAAAAGTTGCTGTCTGTGGGAGAAAGATATGCGTTGAAATAAAATGAATCAAATCTGGTTCATGTCAGATAGCAGCTTGCAGTTTCCCTTCCGCCAATCTAGGCTAAGCCACAAACACAGGATTAGAGATTTAAGTATAAGTACAAAAAAGGACAATAGTGAATGATTAGTAACTATTTAAGATAACCTTTATATTCAGTACAATATAAATGCATAATTGAATGTAGTTTTACAGAAAATTGCCATTGTGAAGGTAACGCTAGCACAAGCTTTTATTCTTCTAAATTATAGGCTACATGTGTGACTTTCAAAGCAAAAATGATTTTAGCAATGTGTTTTTGTATGCTTTATGAAATGCAATGTGACAGTAAGTAATTTTAGTCTCACTGACTTACTTATAATAGGAAAGGTGATTTAAGATACTTTGAATGTGGTCGACCTGTTAATACTAAACAAGGTCTATCTAATAAAATGGTAAGTGGTTTTAAGGTAAAAACTGATATTAAACAGTTGCTCACCAAAAACAAAACATAATCAAACTCTTAAGAGAATACTGGTACTTACAAGCATTATTTACTGGTCTTTTATCAACCCCAGACTTAATCACTTAGAAACCCTACTCACTTAATCCACTTACAATAATGAAAAGGCAGTATGTAAATAAGCCTCTATTTTGGTAAGAATCTCTTTAATCATTTTGGCTTCAAACGTTTTCATCCCATTTTATCCTGTTGGCTGCATTTCAGTCCAATAAAGCTCCAGCCAAAGTTTAGAAGAATTCTGAGATCGTCACAAGATGGTGCTGTGGTCCTTAGTTTGTCTTCACAGTCAAACTAGTGGCTTCTATTGTCTGATCCAGTTAGATGCAAAAAGAGCAGCCAAGACAATGGTGAAATATTTTTAGCACATGTAACCCAGGTTAGTGTAGATATTTATAGGGATGCACAATGTAATAGAAAAATGTATTTTAAAATCTATTGCCCAATATTGACCTATGCATAACTAGGCATTGTCGAGTGTGTACCCCATCTCAAGCCCGTGGGTGCTGTGATAATCTCCAGCAATTTGTGACCTCTAACAGGAATAAGCAGAAACTAATAACTGAATGAAAATTAGAAGTTGTATTCAATGTATTTTTCTCCCTAGATATGTTTTTTTCCTAATAATCAGATATTCACATGCAGTCTATACTGCAAGTTCACAGAGGTTCCACTATGCTCCAGTAGATGGCAGTATTTCATAACCCAATAGCTGCTTATCCACGCTCCTCACCCCCATGGTCATCTTCTGTAGGTGTGCCTGCACTGTCACCACGACCACTGCTATCCACCATCCTCCTCTGCACACTATGAAACAAAGTGACAAGCGCAAATGAACTTTTATTGTGCCCGTAACAAACAACACACAAGCGGAAACAATAGATTAATACCTACACAAGTCAAACCTCTGCGGCATTTCAATATATTTCTGTTGTAGTGAACAGAATGGCGTCACCACCCACTAAACACACACACACACTACACAAACGCACACACATAGACACAACATGGCCATCTGTCTGTGCGGCGGCCCGTGTCTTTGGGACTGGGAGCAGTTGGGAGCAGTGAAAGTGTCTCCTGGCTCCGTAGTGTTGAATCCTGGTCTTCATTGTCCCGCTGTGCTTATGTCTATCAAATGGTCTCATGACATCACATGGTCCGCTAAGGCCCTGACTCGTACCAAGACACTACCATGTAATATTTGGTGTGAAGAAATGTCTTAATCTTTTTAGTGGGAGAGTGTAAATGCCATATTTCGATGTATATTATTAACATCATATCTTAAGGGCTTCAAAAAAGATCCTTCTAAGATTTGAGGCAGGTTAGAAAACATTCTGGTAGGTAAACAGCTTTCTAAATTGTGAATGCATTTTGTCAATGTATGATTATTTACATTAGTTTACATGATAGTAAGTAGTGTTTTCATTGTGCAAATCCCAGAAAGACTCAACAATGTTTGTGGAGTAAGTGAAGATTGATATTGTAAAAACAATTGCAATTTTATTTTGACAATCTACTCCACTGTATTTGCACAGTACTATTTATATATTTGTATTATTTTAACATGCATTTCATTACAATGGACATTTATTAACCACAGATTTGTCCTCCTTTCTCTTTTACACAACAGCTCCCTCCAATAATTCTACCCAAACTGCCCGCCCTCTCGCAGTCCCCACCATTTAGCCAGCGAGCCAAAGTGCCTTCATAACCACGCTATATTCAAGCACAGCGATAAGAAATGGCAGCTATCAGCGGGCGATTTCCGAGTCTGCATTGAATTGTTATTGTGTGCGTGTGTATAAAAATTGATTTATGTGGCCTATCACTTTGCCAGCACAATATGTGGATGAATATGGGCTACTATTATATTATGGAATGAGTGAAGAGGTGAGAGAGAGGGCCAGGTGCTGCCTCGGGTGAGAAAAAAATTATTGTCAAAACAGTGAAAATACAATATGGTTTAGGGTGTTGCTATCCAATGTGTAGGACAAAAGTAGATTTCTTTATGGGACGTTTACAGTACTGTGCAAATAGAAAAATTTTAGTTGCCCATCTTCACCTGGTTTCGCTCAACAAACCTGATCTTAACAACACTGAATAAGTCTGAGATTAGCATAAAGTGAAAAAAATGTTAGCAACCTACCATCAGTGATGAAATGGTGGCGAAGGATCTACCTGCCTGTGTTCTGTAAGCCAAAAAAGTAAACTTAACAGATTGCATATTATCTTAATATTATATTACTTTAGCTAACTTACCTTACAACATATTTTAACCCTGACTAAAACATTTGACACAGAGCTGTATAATAAATACTTGATAAACATGTTTCTGTATACAGTTACGTTTACCATGTACAACTCTTTTATATTTTAAAGTAACTTTTATATAGTTAATTTCAGTGTCTCCTGCAGTTGCAGTCCTGGCACTAGCATAGGCTCATGTTTATTTGTTGGTATGACGCTTGTGTCTTGTCCAGACTTGTAAATCAGGCCCTTTGAGGTAGTGGCATAATGCTGGTGATGATGACAGCCAGGCGCATGGGAGTGATACAGGGACACTAATTTATGGGCTTGGGGTGTGTTCACAAACTGAAGAGCCACACACAAATGGAGAAGCACTTTCACCAAAACAGAAGTCCCCAGATGGGTCTAATGCTAGAGTTGGCCAGCATGCCACCCCCAAATGATAGCACTTTAGCTGCTGAAAAGCCCCACAACAGTCAATTGTATGCGGGTATGTTTGTATTCAAAGCTTGCTCACCCACTTTATTAAAGGGCTCATATTATGCAAGCTTGAACTTCTCAGAGCTTTCTACCATGTTTTAATGTATTTTTTTAATTTTTATTGATGCATGTATGCTGAGGCACTAGAAAATTCTGGGAGATTAAAAGCACTTTCATCAGTTTCATCTTTCTATGTAGATAGGTGGTGAAACCCCACTTTGCTCCTACTTTTTATTGTTGGAGAGCAGAAAGCTCAGCTCCTCCCAAAAATAATATGAAATACAACATCTTTAGTACTCAAAATGTGACGTGCTAATCTAAAGATAAACCAAATTCAAAGTATAAAAACAAGGCATAATACGGTCCCTTTAACATAATGGATCAAACATAGAATGGCAAGGAGATATACGTGCATGCACTTAACTAGATGACCCAAACCGCATTTTCATTCACTGGAGAAGCTACCTCTCGCATTCTTCTTAAGACATTAAAGTCCCCTTTGCGGATGAGCGATCATTCACCGGCATTGATCGTCAGCCGTGATAATATAATCAGGCATAATGCGTGACAAGGCTGGCCGCTTCGATAGATCAGAGCTGCTGACAGCCGAGCTATGCACAGGTCATAAACCCTCACCTTCTCTGTTTGACCCCGCATCAATTTGAGCTCTTTCCAATATGAATGCAAATAACAATGCATTTTGGGTGACATGTTTATGGTTATCTCTCCATCTCCCGCTCCGCCTGCTGCCCCTAAATGTGCTGATGTTACTAATGGGATTCCAAAAAGGTAACCTATTGCTCGCCACTGGTCAGTTTACACACAAACACTGTAAAAATTGAAAAGTTTACTTTGCTTCAAAAATGCAGGAAACCAACTTCTTTTAAAAAATAAGTGATGTGAACTCAAATTCTGAAGTTACATCATTTTTGTTCTCTTTTGACAGACACATTTTATCTACTACCAGATTTTAATTTGGTAAAATATACAAAATGTTCTTAATAGCCATACATGGATACAACAATCAGCATTACACTATATTGGATAATTGACATATTTCCCACCACTTTAGAAAGAGCGATTAATGACTTCAAATTTAATTCAAACAAAAAGCTGTAGCCACTTAGTATATTTAGTGCTATCGGTTTTGCCATTTTTTTCAAGGAAATTTTACAGTGCTCCTGTCATCATGGAAACATAAACATGTCCGTGCGCGCCCTTGCTCGTGCACACAAAGCCACACCGCCCAACCCCGTCTGACTTGTGTATGCATTGAGCTGATAAGTACCGCGGTTCATTTTCCCCATGGCGAAGCACAGTAAAAAACTGGGGAGTAATAATTGCTTTGGGGGGGTAGTGGTACGAGTAGCGGGGGGGCTTTGCGAGGATGGCTAAATATGCTTGATTGCCTCCTAAGCTCGGGTGCTGTGTAATAAAATATGGCTGCTGCAGACAGGGGCTAAGGTGTGTGATAGCTTTCTTGTCACTTTCTCGCTCGCCTTATTTTGTGTTGCCTTTACCACCGCTTCCGTCTTCTTGCTCACTCGTCGCCTTTGTGAAAACCTAGGTCCATCAAAGGCACCGTCGCCATTCAACACTTATCATAGCTATAATGTAATAATTACGGGCCCCAAAGCGGACTAATTGAGTATTCCTTATGCCTCCTGCCCTAATGTTCCTCTGTTCTTTGTTATTTAATTTGCTGATGCATTAGTATGGTCAGGGCTGAAGAGGAAAACATAATGTAGGCTGCAAAACACAAGTGATGAAGTCATGTCCAAAGAGTTACTCTTAAAAGAGCCCTGTTATGTGAAATTCAATAGTTAAACATCATCAGATGCATTGTTGTTTTTTTGTTTTAGTCGGGCATGCTAGAGTTCTGGGGAACTGATGTATATGGAGCTGAAAACACTACATAAATAGTGAAACTCCATTTAAACCTGCATTAGCTGTAGAGGTGTAGCATGTGTGGCCAGCACATGCACATTTTCTTTATCAGCAGTGACAAAGCAAAAAAACTTGCGTATATAATCATTATTGCATCGTTGCCAGTCCATAAGTCCATTTAACAAAGCCAGACTTATTTTTACCTACACCACTGTTTTGATGAGATACTAGCACTAATCATCATTTTGTAAAACCGACAAAACAGGTACAAATTAAACTCTATTCAATGCTGAAAAATCAACTATCTACTAAATTAGATTTTACAACCACTCAAAAAAATAAAAACATAAAATTGTGTCCCTGTTGGCCAAATAAGAAGCTAGTAATATTACAAGAATATTAGTCCATGTTGCACAACTACATCTGTTAATGCATTTAGCAGCAAACAGCCAGAAAACCCTCCCTAGCTTTATTTAATTTACCAGTGTTTTTGAGCATGTTTTTTTCAAGAGTAACCCACAAGCCTCATTTGCTTTGCTACTTCAAGGAAAATGTAATTACAGATGTTTTCATTATAATTCACAAAGCCAATCGATAACTGTGGTGGTTAAGACTTTCTGTAGTGCACATCCAGTTTTCTCTGCTTTTGACTAAAATCTCCCAAAACAACCAAGCACACATTTGGTACAAAAAGACTGTTAAAGAAATGCACTAATTAAATACATAATCCTTTCATGGAAATAAAGCACTCTTAATTTGGTTCTTTTGGTAAGTGGTAATAAATGAATGTAGAAAATAATCAGTTGATGGTAAATCATATTAATTCTTTAACATGTTTATTTGTCTTGTTCACAGTTCTCTTTCCTGAGGCGTCAACCGCAAGATGAGGCCTCCGGCAGGTAAGGCAACTAAAGTACTGCTAATATGTGAGTAATGTGAAACATGATGATATGCCTAAACAAAGTATCCATGTATATTTTCTCATTCATGAAAACACAAGGCAAGCCTACCTCAAAGTAGTACTGGCAATGTCTATTTATATAACAGAGTTTTGTTAGAACATCAATGTAAGTTTATGTTTAAAGTATACTCAACTTTTAACATTTTAGTGTAAGGACGTGATCCGTGTCTTTAATTACACTGGTAAGACAAAAGTTGGAATTATACATGCTGGCATTCTGAAACATCAGATCGATACAGTTTTACTTATTGGAAATAATTAGATACAAAATTATCAATCAGGCCAAATATAGAAAGCATCAATGGGTAACGCAGCTTTAAATCTGAATTCAATCAAGCTAACAGTATGCTTAAGTCATTGCACCAAAGTACCAAATTTCTTGTTTTAAAAGAGGAGTGGGCCGTTTTGACTGCACTGACAGGACGAGAAGATGTCAGCCGATATCAGCGTCAAGGGGCTAAGCTTAAATCTTCCTCACTCCTGCTCCTACCCTCCCATCTCCTGACCTGCGCGGGGCGTGGATGCGGTGGGGAGAGCAGACTATATCTGGCAACCCCAAAGCTTTTTAAAGTGACTGAGCGAGTGACTGGCACTGATGGGACCAGACTAGGACTCTTACTATGGCTGTGATGGCGTGCTGCAGAGCGGTGCGTGGCCAGGGCCTCACAAGCCTGATTGATAGAGTGTGATGAGACTGTCACCGGGCAAGGAGACTAGAAGCAGAGATAGGCTCAATGGAGGGAAGGAAAGGAGGAATAGGAAGCAGAGAGTTGACCAGTGAGACAGATAGAGAGAAATAAATTTGAGAACACGTGAAGGGTGAAGTGGGGAAATGAAGTGGCCGGACAGGGATCGGCTGCAGACACCTGATGGATGGAGGGAGGGGGAGTGGTACAGAGGTGAGCTGATAGAAAAAAGGAAATAAAGGGAATCAAGTTGAAGATCACTATATCAAGCGGACAGACTTATCAATTGTGAAAGTAAGTTTTTTTTAAACAACATGGGAAATTATAATCCTCCAGAATGTACATGTTGAAAGGCGGAGTCTGTAAGATTCTTAATATAGAAAAAGAAATGTCACAAATTTTAAAACAAATGCATATGACCCTAAAGCAGGTAATCTCTCATAATTATTTTTTGAGATGATAGATGTAGTCCATCTCCTGGCCTTCACAGTAACATCATATCACACTTTGAGAGTTACCATTTTGACCAATTAGTCTTGTTTTACCACAGTTACTCTCCTGGTGTAAAATACGTTTTTTATTGTAAACTTTTATTTCACAAATATGACAACACCTGGTCTTGTAGCAATGTGATCTGGAGATAATCCCAATCCAAGTTGGAGTTAGAATGTTAAAATCCGCTGGTTTTTAGTTTTAGATATGTTCATTTGTTAGTATTAGTGAAAAGTGAGTAAAGTAATGCATTTTTGTGGCTTTAGTAATATTGTGTACAGTTGTGAGATAGGGTTTAAGATATTAGTGATCAGAAAAAGAGAACATTTCTTTTATTAGATTCTTTAGATTCATTCATTACGCAATTCATATTGGGACTTTGTTCCTTTTAACAACCTAAATTTGGAAAACAGGAAATGTAGGTTGTCATTCTCACATCACTTGCATAATTGTGTTACATGAAATACATTCCATTTTCTAAAAAAAAAGACCTCTCTTTGTCTATATATGGATAAGCTCATTTGTGTGGGGTCTAGATTGTTGTGACATGTAACTGCAAGGTCATGTTCAACTCTTATTCAGTCTTAAAGAGTCAACATCTTCTTCCATGTTTCCCACGCTGCATGTGCACTGATGTCAGCATGTAAAAGCTCAGAGTTCAGTGGCTTATCTATCTATCTGCACCTGCGATGGGCACAGGACCTACTGGACACAAAGAAAGAATGTTGGCAGTGAACACAGACAGGCTGAACTAAAGCGCTGTTCTGGGATTTCCACACTTAGTGATTTCAGACTCAATAAAAAGGCTCCACTTTTTGCTTTTTATCCTTTCTTGAGGAAAGAGAGCTGACTCACCACAATGCCAACGTTATTGTTAGAGCCTGACATGTGTGGTGAAAAGCTGTGCATAAGTTAGGGCTGCACAATGTATCATAAATGTATTATTAGCACAATATTGGCCAACGTAGTGTCCAATTCACTTCATATAAGATGGATTTTGTGAGCTTGTATGAATCCAAATTGCTGCCCAAAATAAAATAAATATCATGAAGGCCTGTCACTGTCAAAAACAGAGGTTTGTAGTAGTGTTTTCTTTGACCAGGCCCTGAATGGTTTTTTCCTCCTTCCTTTGTCCCTCGACACTGGGGTTTCTCACCAGTGGGCATCAGGCAAGGCGTCCAGGTGAAATGAGCAATTCCCATTCAGGGACAGGAGCGGCGTGCACACTTGCCCTGTGAAATGGCTGCTCACTTTGGCAGATCAATGCACTCTTTCCCTCGTGAGCTGCCACTGAGTGATAGCCAGGAAGGAATAACAAGAAGAAAAAGTGTAGGGAGCGGTTTGTTTGTGTGCATGTGTATGTTTGTTTGTGTGTCCATGTGGTTTGTGTATTCCTGTGTAGCACGGTGACAGCGTTAGTAGGCCATTTAATGATATTTACCACGGCGCCTCTGACTGAGTGCTGTTGGAGGAAAATGGGGAAGTGCTTTGCATAAACTCAAAAGACATGCAATATTGCTGTTGCTTCTTTGGGAGGAAAAAGTGCCGCTCCTCCGCTCCTGCCGGATATGAGAATATTCAACCAGTGAACTGGAAATTTTGCCAATATGAATGATATTAGTGACAACCATATTAAAATGCTTAGCTGTGCCAAAATTAATTCCTTCTCCTTAATTCCTTCTCCTTCCCTTATAGAAGCAAGTTCAGTAATATTTCACTTTTTAAAAATGCCTAATTATGCGGTGCCAGTGACTCTGATGGAAGAGGTCTGCGTGGGTGGTTGTCAGAGAGCCCTTTGGCATGGTATGGCTGCCAGTCTGCACTAGGGCAGATAAAGATTTTTTGAGAAAGCCTTGAGTCCTCAAAACACAAGATAAATTGAATAGATTATAGCTTTTATTATTACAGCCTCTTTGAAATATAATATAAATATAAGCTGCTACATTTTATCACAGCCACATAATTAGAGCTAGATTTATAGACTGTATTCAAAGCATGTATGAACTGGAATTAGAGACAACAATGCTCTTTTCCAATTTGTTACTAGCTTTACTAAGCGTGCCTACCATACAATTGCTGGCAAATCTTAAAACACATCTGTAAATCTCACATTTGCATAATTAACTGCACCGGCACAAAAAGTCATGTTCATTATGTAAATACAATTCAGCAAATTAATTTTCGGCTTCAAATAATGTAAAGGTTATTCAGACGGAGTGTACACATGTTCTATAGTGTTGGAATTGCTCACACTAATAAAAATTATGCTAATTATGAGAACAAGAATTGTGCTGGCATCATCAAATTGAGCCCCAAAAGTGATAATTATTCATCCTATGTTTGGTTGACAGAGGTCTAAGAGTTCATGTTTGCAGAGCTAACAGTTCTGGAAGAGAAGATACATTTTTAAAAACTCAATTAAATCACTTAATCCCCAAATGTACATGCTTGAGGGGGGTTGTCTTGACTATGATGAATTCATTATTAACTAAACTAGTTAATGTATGACTATAGGTCTGGTGGCAAGGACATGTGGAGAGACACTTGATCCTGAATTAAGTTTAACATAAAAAGTAACCTTAAATTGTAATTCAACTTAAATATTGTACCATTGTCAGATACTGTCAATTGTTGAATAGTCATTTTAAGCTTACAGTCTGCAAATAATTTTAGTCAAACTGTTGCTAGCTTTGTTGCCACACAACACCAAACATAAAAGCAACTAGACTAGTGTGTACATTTAGTAGGCTATCATTTTTGTAGCATCTTGTCATAAACTTCCTCACCTTTTTTCACATTTACATTATACCTATTTCTATTGAAGTCTAAACTTTCTCCAGCCAGGTGAAGACTTGAAAATAAAGTCAGATGTATGCATGACATGACAGCAATAAAGTACGGCTGATTACATGGTTGGTGGTAAGGACAGAGAAGCAGCCTGCAAAGTGGAGGATAAAAGTAGCACGGTACAGCCAATCCATGCACTCAGCTTTGATGGTCTCTGGAACATCTACAAGTCAGAAAGGCCAGTTTGTGTTTCCTGTTATTGGCAAAAAGCAAGTGCAGAAAGAGGTAGACTATTGGTCATCACCAGAAGAGTGTTTACTAGTAATATCGGCGCGCTGCCACATTTTCAGAGTAGAAAAATGTCAAAGTGTCCATTTTGCAGCTCTTCCCTTAGAAGCACCACTGTCAGGGTCTGGGGTTGTAAACAATAAGGGAAAGTAGAGGGCAACACAAGGCAACAACAACAAGGCGCTTTCTCTGTTTCAAGCATTAAAGTCCTGAGTGAGAGCAAAAGAGTGGTTGACTGTCAGGACTTGGAAAATAGAGATGCCGCAAAGGTTGAAAAGTAAGGGGGGAGGAAGTGGACGCCAAGTGGATTCCATTTGGCATAAACATAATGATAGCTGTTAAACAAAAGCTTTTCAGAGGCTAGGAGAAGTGGAAGCTAGCACACATAAGAATTATATATTCTAATAATAGTACAATGTGTAAGTACCTTTATTAAGGTGTAGCTAAGCATAGATTGTTTGCAAGAAAACCTAAGAGGGATTCTGGATTAAATTGTCAGTGAAGATTAGCAATAAGTAAAGGGATTGAATTTTAATGTATTCATTTCTACTGTAAGATAGTGCCACAGATGCTAACTCAACTCACAAGGAGGCAGTAAAACAGATTGTTTATTTTGATTTTGGGTAGTTTTGCTTTGTTGATTTTTTTTTATGATTGTGAGATATAAGGACTTTGGGGCTTAGTTGGTATAGCATTTAACCCTGAACTATAGTACTTCTGTTAAGCCAAAGCGTTGGGAATCTAGCAAGAAGACTTGAATACAAAAGCAGTGGGAGACAGGCCACTACCAATAGACAGACACGCAGGCGCAGAGACACAACCTGCATCACCTGCTCAAATAATAATGTTGACATTCAAATTCTCTGACAATGGAGCGGGCTGAGGCAAGCATCGTGTATGCAAATAAAAAGGGAACACATTGAGAAATATTAGCTAGCGTCAGGACTTTTTTCTGAGCGCAGCATTGAAAACCACTTGACCCTCGCCATCCCCATGAGTGCTTGGGTATTGTATGGAGGGAAGTAGTTGACATCACAAAACAAGCTGATTTGCCACTACCGTTTCTAACACATTTAATGCTATTATTGCCATCTCTGCCGTTTTAATTGCCCCTTGGGGAAAAATAAAGTGTTTTGAAGTGAAATTGAATTGTGTCTTCATTATCAGATGAAGTGTTCCTTCTCAGAATTTCCTATTGTTGGAATAATAATAATTACATTACGGAATATAGACAAAAAGTTTAAAGTAGATCTGAATCCACAGACAAACCAGAAAACTAGCTAAAGCAAGACAAGACTAGATTCCTAAATACCATTAAAAAGAGAACAGTTTGTGAACCACTACTGTTTATTAAATAGTTAAATAGTTGATATTACAAAACTGTTTTTTTTTCATCCATCTAATGTAATTATTGGATTTTTTACTTTATTTACATTGTATATTAGCTATCCCTTTGATTCCCAGTGCAATTGGTTCAAAATATACGTCCATATATTGGACATTCCACTCTTACTTCTCCATGTCTTTGATCGCTCCTACTGCCATGCCACTTTGAATACCCATGTTAAATATAATTCAAAAATGGCAAAGGATCATTAGCTGGCAAATTCATTCTTCTCTTTCTTCTCCTAAGCACTCCACGTGCCCCCGAAAATCCAATCGATCAAAATCAGACATGCCCAATCGCACATTTTTTCTATTCTCTTCTAAGTGTCTTTTGTATCAAGAACTTTTTGCCTTGGAACTCAGTGGGGTTTGAAGGACTGCACATATCAGCAGATCCCACCCATTGCGCCGCAGGTCAATACTTATTATTGAAAAAGCAATAGTCAATAGAGTGCAATAGAAGAGTCAATTGTAATCCCAGTGACAAATAGCCATAATAGTTTTGTCTTGTCAAATGCTTTATCTAGATTCTAGGGACAGAGAATGAGGTTGTAAGTTAAATAAAGAGCAATATAGCTGGACTGCTTGTACTGTTATGACCCCAAAATCTAGATTGATTGGCTGTTTGCCATCAATGCTCTTTACACTGGCAAGCTGTGCCTCCTCTTAAATCATTGTTTCAAGTCGTCTTTATTGAGTTGTGTTTACTTTACTACATTTGGCTAATTCTTCCGGACAAATGAAATCCCCTGGCACACAATCATTAGCATTTGACTTTACTGCCTCCATTCACTTTACATTCCTATTAAGCTACTGTTTATAAGTCCAGTGGTAAAGATACAGATGCGTTTTTACCCTCTGCAAACAAAAGAAGCATTGATGACAAAATATAATATTTAACTGCAGAATAAACAGTAGCCATAATGCTTTATACAACCTTTTTATGACTATTGTAAATACCATATTTTATGATATAGCATAGAGGAAATACTAGGCAACCAAGAAAGCAAACATTGTAATTTTGGAGGAAGGTAGGTGCATATGAATGAAGCAAGAATATTTCTCAGCTTATTTTCTATTCAGTAACCATGGGCATAAGTAGGCACCTCTCTGCCATTTAGTCACAGACATACATATACACACACACTACTATATATGGTGCAAAGCATATGTTAACCATGGTTGAATTTGATAATTATAGCTAGGAAACTAGTCAATACAAAATTGCAGTTGGCTTGGTGGCTGTATTAATATTAATACTACCAAGTTCCTTTCAATGTCCTTGTCACTTGTTCAATCTTTAAAGAGAAAAACATTAAAAGCGAAGCAAGCGGATAATTTAAATATTGAATGAATAGGAAAAATAGGGTAGACAGGGGAGCGAGCAGACAAGCATGAGCGACTTTTAAGTTTCTATGGGAAATGAGATTTGGAATATGACAGAGCTTCCTAATATCCTTTTGCCCAGCTTCGTAGCGCGTATGCTAATGCCCTGTCCTGACCACTAACACACAACGGGAAGGGAAAAGTGGGCTAAATCAAACACTCTGAAATATAATTTTGAATGCTTATAACCGACTACAATATCAGCCATCTTGGATCTGTTCTTCCTCATTGCGATGTTGGCATTTGTATCCACACCTGTGCCATTCCAAAGCCTTAACTTAATTTCATGGTCTGTGGGTCTGGGAAGGATAGTTCTGTTATGACTTGTACTTCATATTATTCCTATTACAGGTGACTGGAGATTATCTCAGCAACTAAGGACCTTAGGCAGGGTATATCCTGCACAAGTCATAATGTAATAATAGGGCTCATACATAAACATTTACTGACAGACAATCATTCACTAAAGGGCAATTTTGAGTCTAAACCAGCAGCTATGGGCCTTAGGTGGGGTATTCCTGGGCAAACCATAGTCATAGGGCTGATACAAAAAATGATTTATAATCAAAATTTACCAATATGGATTGTGGGAGGAGTCTACCCTTGCTACTTGGGGACAAGTGTACACTCAGGAAATGTCCAGTTAGCCAAAGGATAATGCTTTCACATTTATTCACTAGGGAACTCAAACCAAGGTAGACAAAGTTCATTTCAAATGCATATCTCCACTACAGTAGCAGCCATCTTAGATCTGTACTTTCTCATCCCAGTGTTCTCATTTGTATCCAAACCTGTGAAATTCACAAGCCTTAGATCTTAACCTAATTTCATGGTCTGCAAGTTTGGGGAAGGATGGCTCTGCTGTACACTGACTGAGGAAGAGGAGAAAACACACAATAGTGATAGAAACACAAGGGAAGCTACAATAGCATCAAGAATTGTACCCACCGTGACATATTAACCTTTCAACCTTGTACTTTTCTGTTAACAAAATACATTAAGTTCCGGAGGCAAGCTGACAGTAGATTGAGGCGGCGAGCGAGCAGAGGTGAACCCATTTTGTGGTAATGCACTTCAATTACAGTATAAAGCAGCTCAAAGACATACGTTAAAGAGAGAACAAGGTGTTGTCAGTAGTGATTGTAGCCAATAGCTTTCAACTTGAAAAATATCAAACTGGAAAAAACAGGCCCTGATCATTAGTATTGCTACAAATTGTATGGTTGATTCTGTGGATCATTCACAAAGTTAAAAACGTGGAAGCACCTAGTAGGAATGTATGAGCCAACAGTTAACAGTCTTGTTGGTAATTAGACCATGTGCCCTACTCTATTTAGTGAAGGCTTGGGCGGTTGTAGTAAAGTAAGTGGGCCTAAAAATGTAAAAGTTTTTACCTATTCATGGCTTTTTCTATGAAGAGAAACCAGAAACAACAAAAGGACTTGGTGAATGATAGAGTGTCTCAGGTTTAATAAGATTTCTTTAAATGTGTCAAAATCTCATACAATTTCAAGGTAATAATCCTTTGGCCTGACAAATATTACACAAAGAAATTAATGTAGAAAATTATTTTAATGCTTTACAAGAAACCAGTAACATGAGTCATCACTCTTTGGTGTATCACCTTTGGCTCTTGGCAATTCACTTAATACTCAACAGTATGTGTGTAGTGTAACCTTGACCTTTGACTTGCTTCAGTTTGTGGGTGGACGGATGTATGTGGTACATTTGAGGAGCCTTCAGGCTTTTTATGGGTTCCCAATAATTGGACAAATAGCTTTGCAAACTGCAAACACAGTGAGACATTAAAATACAACAAAGAAACTAAATAGTCATTAGTTTTGCTGTTTTATGTGACTAGTGTCTTTGTCATTTCTAAAGGTAATTAAACTCTGATAAATGTGTCATATTAATTAACAGCCATGAAAAACGGAGCATTTAAAACAATGTTTTGCAAAATGCTGTAAGTAAATTAGAGAATTATGAATATGAGGCGTAGTTGTTTTTTTTTTTGCTTAGTAAATAAAGATTTTAGAAAGAACTGTACAATCAGCCCAATGTGTGTTATGTGCCTTTGTTCTATGTAATTGTCATTGTAAGCAGTTGATTCAGTCAGCCTAATAAAGTGGCCAGTGAATAAATATATGCTACCTACGTATATGTGTCTATTCTTAAAAAAGACAACATGTACTTCATCTTTTACCTTTTCCTTGAGGCTTTTCTATTCACCCCACTGTCATTAATAAATATGCCAATTTTGGGAGAAAGAGTCACAGTTTGTCTAAGCCTATTTTAATTAATGTAGTATCTCACTCCACTGGCATGCTTTCCCTTGAAATATACAGTACAGTGGAAGATATTAAAATCATAATGAATATGCTAATTATCCCCTTTATATTCACAATCCTACAATGGCTTACATTATAATAACAATTGGACCATTTCATATAGGCTTTAATAAGTGCATGTAATTACAGATTTTGGAATAATGTGTGTGTCACTGTGGGGGAACTCATTGTGCAGAACTGTGTAGATCGGTAATATATAGTATAAAGTAAAATTCATGATCCTAGACATACTATGAAGCTTTTTTATGTTTAAATGTCTTCACTTCACGATAAGCAATTTTTTACTAAATTAAAATGTGCATTATTTATTGAAAGCATGCAATTTTGGAGAGTGGAAACGTTAGGTGCATGCCCCTGTAAGGCTCCTTCTTCTCCTGCTGACCATGCCTATTCCACTAATGTAAACAATTGAGAGTAGTTGCAAGGGACATTCATCGAAGGTATAAAGAAAGGTGAGATTAAAATGTTCAGCTCTTGTGAAGGGCAGCACTTCAGTATACAGGATTAGTTAAACGTGCTAGAATGAAACAAAACACAGCAGAGCATATGTTTTGACATGATAAAATGGTAGAAATCTAACAAAAGTTGGGTTAGCATAATAGGGTCCCTTTAAAGTCTTAAATTTGGGGTTGTCGGCTGTTGACTGCCACTTGTTGTCAATCTTCATTCCAGCTCCAGACGGTCTTCTGTCCCAGATAGATCCTTCATATGTCAGGACCACAGCACACACTATTTCCCCCAGTCCGCTCTGTCTGTCAGGCTCTGCAGACCATGAAAGTTCTATATGTGATGCCCAAAAATTACCTCATTTGACAAAACTGGACTTGGGCAAAGGCAAGGGCCAGGGCCAAACTATCTCTTAAGCAAGAAAAAGGCGCTTACTGGCACACTCAGTTCATACCTTGCCCACAGATATCTTGTTGTTTCAAGGATTCCAAAAATTACAAATTGTAAAATTCAAGCTTGATTAAAGATTTAAAATGCAAAATAATCATACATATAGGATTGACCAAAAATTGTCTGCATTTTAACCAATTATGATGACTCTTGCAATTTAATTAACCACAATGATATAATGGGTAATGCCTTAGTAACTAGCGTTGTCTTAGACAAGTCTTGGGAAGAAACCCCAGTCTCCCTGGTACAATTACAGTAGTGCAGCGCAGTCACTTAGCCTGCTAATACTCGCTATTATATTAATTACTGTTTGTAAACAATGCACTTTGCAAAGATTATTGCATGCACTCAGCGTCCTCCGTTTGTGTTGGTGATTAAGTGGTGAAGCTGGGACAGCTGTTCAAGATAAGTTCATTGGCATGTTTAATTAATTGCACTTGAGATAATTATTCAATCATTACTTTGATTAATTTTGTGCATCCCAGATAATACATCAAATGTCTGCTTGATGTCAATAGTTTCGTGTGTGCTAGTCAAACAAGACTAACTGTTTAAGGGTTGCAGTTGGGGTTTTAAATTGGTCTTTGTAGAAGAAATAATGCCTGTGTCAGCTGGCCCTGACAGGATTTATTATGATGACTGTGTAGTGGTTTAAACAATGCTAATGCACTAAACAGAGGCATTCTTCTCTGAACATTTGTCCTAATGCTCAGCACCTGCCACTGCTTCTATTCATTTTGTTGTGTTTCAAACACATCAACATCCTCTGTCACTGCTCACTTCCAGCTCTGAGTCCATTCGCTCTGCATTATGTCTGAAACATGCTTATTCTCTAGCGCCTCATACACAGAGCAGCAGCACATTGGCTGAAGGAAAGCCAGGCAAATGGTTTGTGAGAGATCTTGTCAAACAGATTAATTCCCACCCTGGGCCCGGGGCTTCTGGACCGTTTTTCTGTCATGCTGCTTTGCCAGGCTCCCTCTTGATAATACCCCAAAGATAAAATTAATTGTGTAGGGAGATGTGGGATGGGGAGTATCTAAAAGGACCTTGAGCAACACATGAAGCTCTCTTCTGCTCTCTGCTCCTCTGCATGTGAAAACACAGCAACAATCAAACCGTCACAAGCTGACACATTGCATTCACAATCACCAACTTTGTTAGAAACTTTAAAGAAGTGAAGAGTAGTGTGAGGATTTGAAGGGACAGAATCAACCCTCCTGAATTCTACTGTCAGAGCATGTCTGTGCTCAAATTATCTACTCTATATGGCCAAATAAATGTACAAAAATCTACTTTGTTCAATCCCTTAACACAATGTTGTAAACAAATTGTGATGCTGCTAATCTTTTCTTTGACACTAAGAGCCATTGTCTTTTATTGTTACTGTCTGAACAACCTCCAAAGTCCAATTTAACAAAGGCATATTCAGTGGAGGCCAAAGGCGCAAGGAAGGTAGGCAGTAGCAGCTGTAGTATGTTTTAGGGCCCTCTTGGCTCTTGAGCAGCCTCTGTCACCTCCACTGGCAGATGGTGCAAATGAGCCTTTGAATAGGGCTGTAGACACGATGGGCAGCCAGCTAATGTGCAGTCGCTGCCACATGAGATCCATGTGAGCCCAGAAAAAACACTAAAACAAAAACGTCTCTACAGCTACACTCTACACGTCAAAAACGGCTTTGGTTGCGAATACATTTCAGAGTTGTCACCTAAAGTCCCTTTAAATAGGACAAAAATTACTGGTTGTTTATTTTTACATTCCTCATGCTAGATATCTTAGTGCTGTCAAAATTCACAGTGTGGTCTAAAGAATGAGGACATGTTTCTGATTTACTTTTGGTAGACTTTGTTGTCACTGTGGTAATATGTTGGTCTCTGCATTTGACCTAACCTTCCAACTGACTATGGATCTTTTTTACCAGATCTTGAGCCAGGATTGTAATTAAGATCTAGCAGGACTATTAGGCTGATGTGCATGTTTTAGGTTGGTCCCGTATGCAGGAAGAAACTGCAAACCTGTTTTGTCTGGAAATCAAACCTGGGACCTTCTTGCTGTGAGGTGAAAGTGCTATTCTATGTCATAATAGATTGTGTCTGCACTTACAGCACCACCTTACTTATAAAGAAAAATCCTGTTTTGGCAGCATCCCCAGATCTTCACCAATGTGACATTTTTAGGAAGCACTTCACACTCTTACACAATAGCCCCGCAGCCCACGTGACTGCAGAGTCGTCGGCAGGCTGCCTCCAACATTCTGGAGCTGTCATTGTGACATCACCCGGGTCCCAGTGGTGTGTCCCCCTCCAAAGAAGCTAGAGATATCCTTCAGCTGAGCCTACTGTGTGACGCAGGAGTGTCAGTCAGACATCCAGACAGCCAGTGTAGCTGGAATGACAGGCCAGGAACAAGAGCTCCAAATCAGGGAGAAATATCCATACAACCCCAGGGAGCAATTAGGGATTAAACCCAAAGGAATGTTCAAATCAAACTACAATGTGTTTATTAAAATGTGTGAATGGTAAGATTTTACAGCAACAGGGGATATTTTATAGGTGACATTTTGAATTATTTTTAAGCACTTCAAGGTTTGCATGATGCTTATTTTTTTAAGGTCATCTTTCCTTCTACTGGGTATGCTCCTTTTAGAACTACATCCAATCAAACAATGAAAGCAACAGGTTTGTAAGTCTATCTACCTAAGTTAAAGTGTGTGCAGCTCCTGAGAAGGTGGGCTTTGAATAAAAAACAACTTGGGGTATGTTTTTGAGAATTTCACAACATGGCATAGCTCAGAATAGTTAGCATAAAAGGGCCATTTAAGGAGTTACAGCAAATCAGAACTTTCAAACTGAACTAGGACCATCATAAATCATACGCAGTGTAGAGCTTGTCAAACTTCTCTGGTTTACACAATATTAAAAACTACAACTCGCTCCTCATCTTTTTGCAGATTTATGAAAGACGTAATGCACTTCAGTGATTAACAAGCTGACCTTATACAAGTTTTTCTCCCAACCTCAGCATTTGTATTTTTTAAGCCTATAAAAACCCCCAAGAGAAATAAATTGAATAGCTAGAGTTGACACCCCGGTACATCACTCTCCATAAAATACCTGCAAATGATCAAGGCAGACAGATAATGGCCCAGGAAGAGACTCGGCTTGCTGCCCTGTGACAGACATTTCCAATTAAGCAGGGTAAATAACTTTAGATTCATCTATTTCACCCTGTCCCCAGACTTATCACACCATCGCGCCTTTAAATCTGCTCACCCCTGAAATGGTAATATCACAGATTTAGCTTTCTCAGGCAAATAAAAATGTCATATACTCGCAATATCCCCACATTTTTCTATTTAAATCTTGCTGTCTGGCTGCGTCTGTGTGGAAGAGATTTTGTGAGGTAAGCCGAGCATAGGAGCACGCAAGCACACTGACGTCTAGGGAACAGTGTTGGGGCTAGACTGCAAGAGTAATGAGATAAAAAAGTTGAATAATTATAACTATTGAAAATAATAACTCTAATAACTGTATGTCTAAAGGCCTAATGTAGTGGTTCTCAAATTGTGGTATGGATCAGCACTGGTTTAGTTCAGTCAGTCCTGGTTTAGTTTTGCTTTTGACTTTGTAAAATTTTGATTGAAGCAGGATTTAGTCTTGTTTTAGGCCTTAGTTTAGTCCTGCAATGGGCCTGGTTTACAGCTGGTTAGATCTGGTTTAGATTTGGTTAAGCCATTTTCAGTGTGTTTAGCTGGAACCACTATAATTATTTGGAAAATACTGTTCAATGTACAATATTCATTGCTTTGCTAGATATTCAAACAATGGTCAAAAAATATTTTTAAAAGTAGCTAAACATATGGCACTTATGTCATACCTGAAGTCTAAACAATTTTAGTATAATTTATCCATCCGTATAGGTAGTGCACTAGTTGTATAGCACTGAAACACTAACATTAATCAATACAGCAGTGTGAAAGCAAAGACCTAAAAGTAGCCAAAAAATCCAGGCCTATCCATGACCTAAATGCTGTCAGTGAATTTGATGAATGAGTAGCCTCTGGCCCAAAGCTTGACCAACTGCTAATAACCGGAGCTGAATGTGGCGCAGTTCAATGTCCTCCCCACAGCAAAGCCAAATGTGATGAAAACAACCAAACACAACTAGCTATCAGTACTAGAAATTATTACCTGTTCTTACAATGTCATTATTTTTATGCAAGTTGAAGGGACCATAAGGATTTTTGAAACAATCATTTCTAGATGAGCAATTCCCATTCTATAAATACAAAAGCTGCCTTAAGGCCTTCTTTTGCCTTGCTAGCCAGGCCCACTTTATTCAGTCAAAACAAACAATATAAGTAATGAATGGCTTTTTTGAAACCCAATGTTCTCAGGACCAGAGAATGTCAGTGTCTCATCATGCAGGATTATTTTAACATAATGAATGAAACAAAATACAAGTACGGGTATGTTTTTGAGATTTCCATATATAAAAAATCTCCATTTTGTAAATAAAGTGACATGACTCATTAATGTGATGAATGACCGTGCAATTCCCCAGGACCTCAGCCTATAGTTGCCCCCCTTTAAACCCCTTCAGGCATCCCTCTAGTGGGCCATTCCGGGTGAGAGCCGAACATTTAAACGTGCACCGGCGCTAAGTGCTGATGCAGCAGCTCCACCGGCCAAATGGTTCACTCTTTTCAGCTGTTGAAGCTCCCAAGGACCCATTTCGCGGTTAACATCAAATCATTAAATTCGCACCATACTCCGTCACTTAGAGTTACAGCGAGATGGATAGAAAGACAAAGAGAGTGGCTAAGTTAAATAAAAAAGAACAAAAAGGTCACTGTCAGCTTCAGCAGCTAATAGGCTAGCATTATTAGGTTGGAAATAAATAGAATCAGAAGTGACAGCTCTTTTTCTTGTCTTGATTTTGTCGATGTAGATGGCTGAGAGGAATTTTAGCTCATCAGGACCGGGATCAAAGAAATAGGATTTGACTAACGTGTCACCGCCACAGGACTCAGGATTATTCTACTGTATTAAAATTTTAATTGCATCTTCTGACACATCTGAAAAAACGACAGAGTGTCAAACTGTGTACTTATGGCAGATGTCAAGTCACAAATTAAGGCTCCAGTTTCAACGTATAAAGAGACGTGTTATATAAGCAAACAGCACAGGCAAAGTGTACTCCTCTTGATGTTCAGCCTCACTTCAAAAAGGTAACCTTGACGTACACATCTGACAAGTTCAGCCATTGTATTCTTTCACCTCGAGCAATTATAGTCTTCAACTGTGTCTCACACTACACTGACTACGCAGGTTTGTAAAGAACTCTCGCAACTGATGCATACCACCTTAAGCTTCTTTTACATAGGTGGCCAAAATTCTGCCCACCAAAGTGTTTTGTTTTAAATAACAGTGCCTGGACGTAACAACAAACCTAGGATTTTCTTATGTGGAGATTATGGTTTTATATTACAAAGTTAGATTAGACAATAGTTTATATACTTTATTGATGCCAAAAGAAAATTAAGTTTTTATTTTTTAGAATATATTTTTTAGATTTCTTTATCTAACAGGTATTATTTACACATTCCTGCTACGCCCACAAACTTCATTCTGCATTCACCCCCCCCTCACGTTAGCGCAGAGTTCAATGATGCCCACCAGGTCCAATAGAAAAGTTAAATGTGTAAAATAACGATGCCAGCTCATCTTAAAAAGTTTATCAAAATGGTCTGAAGCACTCCAAAGTACCCCCTAAAATGTGTAGCTTTTTTCCCCAGGTTTCTCGGATTCTGAATATTTAAATGAACTCAACTATTGTATCACTGGCCGTTCCGCATAACACACCACCAAAGTACCAATTACCCGCAATTATGTTGCCTCCAGTGGGTGACCGGCTCTGTTTCCATAGAAACCAAAGTGAAACATAATCCAGAGACCACAGTTTACTGCTGCTATGCTTTGCTGGAAACTAACGTCAAAAGAAAATGTTCTAACTTTACGCAGTTTGAGATGTCTTGGGCCGTTCCAAAACTGAAAGAATGCAACAACGTGGAATTTAAAATGCAATATTCCATTTTTATTAGATTGTAGGTCTGCAATCTTGATGTAAAAAAGACAAGAGGAGATAAGAAGTGGAATAGTTTTGTGTTTGGACTAGTTGAGTAGAACATTTGCTTCTTACAGATCTTGTGTTCAGATAGGTGAAAACAGTCCTGAATTAAAATTTAAGTTGTCAATCAATTTACAATTCAATTAGCTCACTGTTTTGGGGTGGTCTTTATCAAAATTCATTGATGTGGGATTTGTAGAGTGAGCAGCTCTTGTAAAAAGTCGACAAATATGTCTGACTGAATAGATTAGAGATATGCAGCTGCACTTATTAATAAGCCACATGTGTTTTGGGACGTGCTGTTCATTAATTAGTGATGGGACCAATACACAGTGGCAAATTCAAGCTCTATACAACATTTAACAGATTAATGTCAAACATCTGGAAACAATGTCTTTTTAAAATGTGGACTCTTAGGGCTCTTGGGAGCTGGAGGGATGGGTATGCAATGGGCAATGGATAGTTAATCACATGAATCATATTTTGCCTGTATAAATGGCCACACTCTACAAAAGACTTAGGCCGGGGTGAAGACATACACACCAAAAACAACGCCGCATTAATTCATTGTCGAAATTGTAGTACCCAGAGAGAACCCATGTATAAAGGGAACGCAGACTCCAAGAGGGGTAGCTACTGAGCCATCAAAGATCCTGTAATGTTATATTATAGTGAATTCCTCTAATGCACCATTTATGAGCTAAATTTGAAACACAAAGTCAAGACACCAGTCAGATGCATACCTTCAAGGGTTTTCCATTTTTGGCTAATGTCCTCACCTGTGTACGCCTGCATAAAGAGAACAGAAAGCAAATATGTCCCTCCTTATGTCGGATCAGCCTCAGAGAAGGAGCACATTTTTCACAGGACCATTACAGGGTGAAATCAGAAAGTGAATTTCGACGCAGCAGCATATGAAGTGTTTGCCTCCGGGGCCTGATTTCTTCATTCGCTGGTGTTTTAACAATGAGCCTGCACTTGACAGTCCAGCTGAGCCAGTCATGTTTAAGTGGCCCTTGAGATCGCCTCTGTTTTGGGGTGGGGGGTAACAAAGTTAAAAATGCCACAGAAAAAAATTGCCGCAGTGTGAGATGTTGTATGGGGAATAAAATCATATCAAGATAATAGTCCAGTAACAGAATTGAACATATACAGCAGGAAATGTCAGAGGCAGTTATCGCTGGATCATTGATGTTTTATAAGATACTAGCTTCATGCATTTTTATCAACTGAAAATGTTTGACAGTCTTGTGAAAGTTAGAATTAATCATATTTTGACACACATATTTTCCCACCCTGAATTCAAAGCATTTTTTCAATAGTGTACATAGCGCTGCCCAAATAATTTTCCCTGTTTGCTGTGGAAACAAAGTCAAAATATAAAGACACAATTTTAGATTTCTCATGTATCTTTTGTGTTCTAAATTCTTAGATTTGATTTGGCATACTTTTTAATGCTAGGTGTATTGTAACGGTAAATGGACGCAAAATATATTTTAGGTAAACCTAATATGTAATGTGAGTTTATTAGGTTGCTACTACAGACAGGACGATCCTCTAAGCTCTCTTGGGGCAGTCTGGGACACTATTCCCACTTCTAACTTTTTGCCAATTTGTTCTGGGATGGCCCTGCATCCTTGTCTTCATTAAGGGAGTTCCTCATTGATCAATCACTGTCAGGAGAGCTGCTCTGTAATTGCACTGGGGTCTAATCATGATTGACATATGCCCCTCCCACCCCTCTGTCTGTCGCAGGTCTCAGGAGAGAGGAAGCTCCATGACTTTCACACCTTCCACCTCAAGGTAGGCCTATCCAAAGTACTCCTGTGAGCACTTCTCTTTTCAAGCTGTGTGACTTTATACTTGGAGTATAGAGCGAAGTTTACATTATGAAGCTGTCAAACGCAATAATCCAGTAAACTTGGCAATCGTCATCAGATCATATTTATTGATAACAGAACATGTCCATAACAGAACATACCAGGTGTTACAATTAAGACCAGCTGCATTACATTAAAATTAATAATGAAAAAACTGCGAGCATTTCAGAACCATGCCATGATTTCCACTAAAGAAGTTTATATTTCCAGCCTATTGTATATAAGCTTCATAAAATGATAAAATGTCTCACATTGAACAACACTGTTCTGTTATGAAAAAATGTCTTCAAGAGATACGCAAACAATTCTGATCTGTTCATTTGAGATTAATCTATAACTTGAATCCAACTATCTGTAGTTTTCTATGAGCAGCTGCCGCCTTGTGCAGTGAAACAGTAGGAGTGTGGTGGTTATTAAGTCCACACAGTCAAACATGTTTGTTCTGAGATCAGACATTACTTCTCCTCCCCAGAGCTCTGCAGAAAGTAGAAAAGAAACTGTACGCCACTGCTTTGAACAAAGGCAGAGGTAGCACTTATTCACATTTTTACAAAGTCATAACATGTCATAATAACCCTTAATTTAACATTAACTCTAATGTATAGATTTTACATTATCTTGTTATCATCCTCATGCATACTGCTTTCTGAAGTACACTCTGCTTGATTAGTTATACCAGTTGCTTTGGGGCATATTTTCTTGTATTGGTTGATTTAGCAGCTTGCAAATAATTACTGTAACTGGACAATTCAAGAAGTCCTGGTTTCATGAAATTTATGTGATTTTTTTGTAATTGAATTTGGCCCATTATGTCAATCAGAAAAATTCAAACAAAGCCTGCACACTTACTCCAAAGTGTCAGCAATTTATTGATGTTTCGATCACCATCATGTCGATCAACAATATATTTAATAGTCTATACCGTTGCAAGATAGGGTTATCACAGCTGTCAAAAATGGAGAAAAAAACTATATAGTATAGCATTGCAGGTTAGAGCCAATATCATGCCATATTTATGTTTTCCAATCATATGAATGTGACGGTTGGATGCAAACCTTTGAAAGGTTGTTATGAATATAAAAATGGTCCTTTCTTGACTATCCAAGGAGTGTGATTTGATAAAAAGGTATCTAGACCTTAAGTGCATTACATTCCAAGTTCTATCCCTTTCTTTAATTCCAAGCTGAACACATACGCATGATCTGTCATCTCCGAGTGTGGCCATGGACACAATGTATGCCAATATGTTAATGCTAATACTCCATCCATCCCATGCCCGTATATTTCATGCAAATGTCTTTCATCGTACATTTTCAAACGTCATTTATCTGACAGCTGTAGCACAAGCATCCATAATGTTGTGACTAGGAGAAGGGAGGAAATTGCAACAGCGATCTCAGTCATTGTAAATTCAACCCACAGTGAGACTAAGAGAAGGTTAGGAATGCTGAACTCTCCCTCCTACAGAACATGATTGTTTTATTAAACTTTGAAAACATGTTGATGATTTATGCCGCCGCTGTGATACATAAACAGGGTAATGGGAAAATAGCTATTGCAGACAAACTAATGCTGCCTTTTCCCTGTGTGTTGGCTTCTGGTGGGAACAATGTACTGTTATTATATATAGTAGTTTACTGACAACCGAATGAGCAAGGAAGAAAAGTATTATGTGTACAAGTTTAAAAAAAAGTTGATTAAAACAGTGGCAGTTTGAGAATTTCAGGGGCTCTGGGCAAGATTCCTCAGGGTTCCCAAAATCTACAGTATATACTATATGTATGAGGACTTGACTGAAACCAATTTTCAGCAACAGCATATTGTAGACAAAACTTCATTTTTTAACATTTTGATTATTTAGAATACTATTATGTCCTGGTGTCTTTTAGAATATTAAACTTCTAAAAGTTCCCCAATTAAGTCTTCCATTGTGTCAATCTCTGGAAAATTGTCTTTGTTTTACCAACCAGTTGGGCCCCCCTTTACACTTAGTGTTCCAGACATTGGTCTGTATGTTATTGCAGCGAATCTTGCTTTGAAATGAAGGCATTTTTTAGCCAAAACATATTTCTGCAAAACCACAGAAAAAAGACCTTGCCTGGCATTTACTCATCCTTCCTTTGTCATTGTCTATCTGCTAAACTATCCGGGTCCATGTGCGTAGTAGTGAGAGAAAGTTTTAAATTTAAAATGTAATCAGCACAATCACCACAAGCAATCAGTTCCTCTTCATTCCACCTGATCGAGCCCCCCGCTAAAAAGGAGCTACGTTTAAATATGGCATCTTATCAGGGCCTGGGATTAAGTTTTGACTTTGATTAACATCTGTGGTCGCAGTTTAGGATGTCAGAGTTCAAGTTTGAGAAAATGGAGTTTCTTGAGATGAACCAGCAGCAGATATTGAGGGCTTAAATTATCATCCTATTTAATATCATGAGGCAATTAAGATATTCTTACTGTATGTACTATATTTGCATTAGGTTGACTTTTAACCTTTACTGCAGTACCTGGTTGGAATTTAAAAAGGACATATTGGTGGCACATTTTTAGTCATATGGCCAACATATAAAAGCATATACTGTATACTGGTTAGTCTTCCAGCCCAATCTTTCTGGATGGAGTCTGCATGCATGTGTTAGACAATTGCCCAAAATATTACCAAAAACTGCATTAATTTACCCATCCTGTTCCCAAATTCAGTTTAAAGTACTAGTATGTTGAGATAAAAAAATGAAGTCAAATTGGAACTGGTGTCAAATGATATACATTGTCCACAGTGTCCAATGCTCAAAGTTCAGGATCTAGGTCATGCTGCATTGGTTGGTGCAAACACTGATATGTAATGCCATATTTGTGAAGGATAGTGTAATGATAAATATACAAATGACATACAGACACTTAATATAACAGTTGTTCTGACTGCGCGGCCCTGATAGTGAACAAATGGCGTTGAGAGGTCAACATACTGCCACACACTGACACAGGTGCTGCTGCAGGTGCCGTGCCACCTGTACACCTGGACACTACACACACACAAACATAGGAAGATAGGCAACAAACAAGTGCAAACATGTTCAATAGTATATAGTAGTATTTACAAAGGCAGGGGCAAAGCTGTGAGAAAATCAATGCACCATTTATCACAGAGTCCAGTTTGTAAGCATTTTGAGAGCTCATTTACTCTATTTGTCCACACTAAATAAACAGGACTTGAATTGGTTTTCTGGCTTCTGGAGTTTGGGGCATTTTTGGGGGAGGATTAAATAAAAAGTAAAAGGAAACCGTTTTTTCTGGGTAATTGTTTTTAGATAAGCAATGCTGATTTGATGCGACAAGGCAATAGAGAATGGAAGATTAAGCCATATCTAAGGACTGTATCTCCAGCTATCCAAAGTTCATTATTAGTCCATAACCAGAAAGCCCTAGATGACCTCATGTAAACATTTCTGAATTTCAATGTCACTGTTAAGCTCATTGGCAAAGGCAAAGATGGAACTAAGCAGAGGCGTAGCATTAGCATTAGTTCAACCAGGCAATTTTTCGGGGGCCCAGGAGGTTTAGGCTGACCATTGAGAGTGGGAATTTTCTGTCTATAGCCAAATTTTAATTAAAGAGGCAGGTAGATATATTGAAGATTTTTTTTTACGCCTATATATTACTACATTGTAAAAAAAATATATAATAATAATTTTAAAAAATGTAATTAAAAACAACCCACAATGCTACAGAATAACTTTGTTACCTTGAGGGGGCCATTCTAAAACCTGCATTGGGACCTAGTATTACCATGTTATGCCACTGGTGCTAAAAGGCCACATACGGACATTAAAAAGCCTGTTCACTTGGGCATGGAGGGAGATCTGCTCCTCAGTACATCCTTACACACATCTGCGTCCATGCCTTCAGAAATCAGCCTTGCTTTTGTGGTGGAAATAGGTCAGCTGTGAATACCTGGCTGCTTCCATCTCAAAAAATGTTTTCAGCGTGTTTAATTATGAGTGGAACTATAAGGATTCTTCAAGCATGACTTTGAAAATGCTCTTTGGTAGATGTACAATATTGTGACAGTGATTTAGGAAAATTAAGAATGCAGTAAAGCAGCAAACCTTTCAAAATAATGAACTTACTACTTCTTCAAAAATGTAGTAGATATTTGAATGCCGTGTGATCTTGTGATGAAAATATATATATTGTTTTACATTGTTACATCTACACCAGCTCTGTATAACATTGTATATTTTTGTAGGTGCCTAGAGTAAGTACATTGTGTATGTAGTTGCTTTTATTTCTCACACATCATTCCATTTAGATAAAGAAAATACCCAATAATGTCAACTTGCCCCACATTTAAGCTCTGCCAACTTGGCCCTCATTTAGTCACTGCATCATTCAGATTGCACCACAGTGATTGCTTAATTAAATGCTCGTCTGTGTAATGACTTTGTTTGAAAGGGGAATTAAACGTCTAAATGCTGCAGAATCTGCGTTAAGCTTAATAGAAATCGATGGGACACAGTGCTGGAACCCAAGGTGTTTTCCGACTTGTTTAGGGCCAGCATTTTGTATTGACGCCGTCCCTCAGTCAGTAAGTCAAATGCTCATTCCTCTTGGCCTGAAGCATTGATTGGTGGCAAATACAAACGCTCTGCTTACGTGGTGCTTTCTGGAGGAACTCTAGGCAGTTTGCATACAATAGTTAATGGGGAAGTAAAGTAAATAAGATATTTTACAAATACAAACAAGATGTTCATTCAAGCTCCTACTACACAAACCAGAGGGCTCCTAGTTCAGTTGTAAATGCTCTATCATGAGCTGTAAAGCCATTTTAATCTCATTTGCCTAAACTTTCTACTTCCTTTGTGGCAGATGTCGGTAAAATGTTCCTTGCGTTACATGATACAAAACTTACTCAATCTAAACAGTATTTCACACCACATTTTTTGGCTGTAAATATTCAGACAAACCAAAAAACAAAAGGCAAAAACAACTTGTTTGAGTAATTAATATAAATTTTACAACACAACATTTAGTGTGTCTCTTGGCAGTGCTGCAGTTCTCTTTAAAATAACCAGCTAAACTACAATTTTATCAGTCTCCTAGCATATTTTCAAAACCGTTCCACTTTGTGTGCGCCTACAGGCAAACATTAAAACCCACTGCCACACAGAAAACAGTTCTTGAAAGGAGTGTGAGCAACTAATCTCACAAACATTTGATTGAACCAAAAGACCTTTATAGAAACAGCCAAAGCTGGGGAAGGGCATACAACTGCTAAAATGACAACTGATTATCAAAGTGCCTCTGGCATGAAGACACTGTAATCCCCTTAGATGTTGCGGACTACGAAAAAGCGAGATCTCTCAAACAATGTCAGCTTGTCAGGAATTTATAAACCCCAAGCATTTAAGTCACAAAATTAGGTTGACCCCGTCGGAAAGCTTAAGGACATGTAACAAAGCCACCGTCTCTTCTCAGTGTAATAACTTCCCCACTCCAGCCAGACCAGCAAGGCTAATAAGGGTTTTATCTGCCTTTTGATATAAGATATGAACACCTCATCAAAGTTAAGCCAGCACTAGCCTTTCGGTCCTCCTCCGCTTTACAAATTTACATTTGCCTAATAATGTCTCCAAAAGAAATCTTATCAAATTCAAATTAAGGAGCCCCGACTTGAATAGTGCCCAAGGATAGCGCTATACCCGTCACTCAAGGAACATGTAATTTGGCTCGGGCGGCGGAGAATACAAGCGGGCTTTGTAAATCGCTAAGATCGAGACATTTTTTCACAAAGCCATTAATACTTTTTGAATTTGCTGCTCATAATCCGGAGTCGAAAGTGAGAGCTTTGGTTGAATGATAAACGTTTAGCTGGGGGCCATGAAAACAGGTCTGAGTGACACAATCAGGATTTACATTTACTGCAATTACAGAGAAGAACTCAGGAAACAGCTGCTATAAAGTTAGTCATTGTAATCTATACCTGAAAGGAAACTCTGTACTGCATCTATTTTTTTATTATTATATCTTTTTTTTAGACATTTAGTGCAGGATGCAAGTGCACAGCAGTTACTTCAAAACACAGCATAACATATGAGGTTTGAATAATAATACAGTATACAGTAAGTAAACTCAATCGCTACTACTAAAGTTCAAACAAAGCATCAACATAAAATAGGTGATAAAAGCGACTTTAAAAATGGGTTGGTTGTTGGTGCCAGGTCAGATTGATGAGCTACTGGGATTATCACATACAACTGCCTTGTTGATCCCAGAGATCAAAGACTGGTTTAAAATAATAGAAATCTAAACTTTCCTCAGCTAATCCATTTATAAAGGTTTTCAGTATAGACACCTACAAAACATGAAGGAGGTGGGAGCAGAAGACCAGGTGCCACTTTTTTAGGTACACAGTCTAGCTAATAATGTGACCAGTCACTGTGTGTAGTACAACATGCATGTATTGTATAGAAAGCCATTTATCTTTGGAAATTTCTCTCAAGGGAAATCCTGTACCTTGAGCGAGAGTGCAAAGGTTTCAGAATTCTTATCATTCCTTGTGGCATCCTTTGTCAGCTTGTATGAAAAAAGTGAAATATTAACTGGAAAAATATAGCTCGGAGAGATAGAAAATAAATTACTTCAGTGTGGCAAGGAAAGGAAGATTGTGAGATTTATCAAGTCGAGATGGAAATGCCTGCTAAGTCTACATGCCCTTACCTTGAAAAATTAAAGTGAAATCAAATGCCCAAGAGTACACAGGGATTGTGTCTTTTGTGTGCCCGCAAACTGGTTTTCAAAGTAATTTATTGTCATAATGTTATCCATTTTAATTCTGTCTTGACAGTTGACAAATTGCACTCAACACTGGCCACTTTATTCGGTGAACCTTTTATCTGATAATGTGGCACACAGTGTAGTCCTCTGTTTGTATCTGGGTTTATATCTTTTTGTTTTCCTAAACCAGTCTTTGGTCATCACCTGTAATTTACTTCTTCGTTTGAACTTTGAAAAGCAGTTTATTTTTTTTATTTTTTATTTATGTGCATGATTCTATGTAATGTGATAACTTGATTATTTACTAGCACACAGGAAGGCAAATAGGTCTACCTAATAAAGTAGCTGGTAAGGGGACACATTCTTCTACAAGGCGCATGTGCTATGGTATTTTTAACGTTTTAATTCTTCTGAAGGATTAAACGCAATTAGCCCGGCCTCGCTATGCACCCCTTTTAACACTCAACAGATTTTCAGTGCTTGACTGGCAAAATCTATAATTGTACAGATAAGTGAACATGTTAGCCAGATAAAGGTTAAACTATCAGGGATATGTTCGCCATCCTTCTAAAGCCAATTTTACACATTCAGCTCAAGCCATAGTGGGTGGGAATGAGCAGGGTGAGAGGGAAAAAAACAGCCAAGTCAATATTGATTGATCTGAAGCCTTAGCAATTACCTCCATGTGCAGAAGACCATGTTAAGGTCAGTATTATCTTAGCTCATTTTATGGGTCAGAGCGCCGGCGTTAGCAGAAATAAATTAATGGGGTAAACACTTTAGTTCACCTTGATGAAATTTACAACATGGCGTTTTAAAGCTTTGCATAGGAGCCGGGAAGGCACTGTACAAGTGATGGCTGGGCCGGTGACCCTTGGTATTTGGCTGAAGCCTCATATATTCTGATGGTGAAATGCAGCTTGTAAATAACAGTGTAATGAAACTGTAAGGGTGCTATAATATACTGTTTAAGGTAATAAGCTCATTAAGTTCATGTATTTTATGGCACATACATTTGCCGTTTATTCACTAACAATGACACCTGTATTTATGTTCAAAAGATAGCTATATTTACTTTTATGATTTGAGTCATCTTTTAGCACATTAAGGCAGCGTCATACACAGGCGTAATTGCTACTTATAGTGAAGCAAAAGCTATGTGGGTGCGTCAATGCCTCCTTGTACATTTTTGTAAATCTTCAGTAAGTATTGGGCTAACATCATCATTGTGAAGTAGGTTAACAGCATCAAGCTTTCCAAATAAAAGAGCTCTTTGGATGTTACTATTGGCTATCCGCAAACACTTAGTGGCCACTTTATTAGTTACACTTATTTTCCTTTTTGTGCGCTCAAATAGCAAAGAAGCGATATTTAGTGTGTGGTAATATTGTGGGCAAAAAGGCCTTGTGAATCCCTAAGGTCAAAGATGGGTTTGTACTAACCTAAAATCAACATTAGGTCAGAAAACCACTTGTATAAAAACATATAAGGTCTGCAGGTGGGCTATAGCAGCAAAAGACCATCCTAGGTGCCTCTTTATTAGCTTCAAGCTCTACCTAATAAAGAGGCTGTCGAGTGTGTAGTAAAGTAAGAGCTATGTGGGTATGTCAATGACTCCTTGTACGTTTTCTAAATCTTCAGCAAGCATTTTGCCTAAGGCTGATATAATTGCAAAGTAGGTTAACAGCATCAAGCACCCTTGTGTAAAGAAGTCTCTCCAATATTTGGCAGTGTCCTTAACTTTGCATGTTACTTCTTGACACCTGTACGGATTTTACTTCAGGGTGTATGCGGGCATCATTAGTCAGGCAAAACGTCCCATCAGTTTTCAGTGTATTGGCATGCTTCTGGAGCCTTCGGGGCTGACTCGCAAACAGCGCCGTCATGTTCTTAAGCCCAAAATAAATTCAATTTCCAATGCTGTGATCTCCTTAATGAAAAGTCAATGTCCCCGCGCTCATTGGCCAGCTCCCAGGGGGACAGTTTCAGAGATGAATTTATCAGTGGACCCGTGACGGCGCCCTGGGGGACACCAACCCCTTATGATCAAACACAGGGGTATAGAGTGTGTCCAAATAGTCCTCAGTTATATTACCTTTAGCTTGTGCTGCTAATGTGAGCCAACGGAGGAGGGATGACAGTATTGATCTAATGAAAGTGCTATTTATTTTCACACAAATCCTCTCACCAGTGATTACAAAAGCACTCCACTACCATGGCTCGCCCAATTTGTTAAAGTGTAGTGGACTGGAGAACTTGTGCTCTACTAATAATAGATGCTATGGCTTTCTAAAATGCTAAACTAAATCATGGCCTTGACCACTTGCTACTTGCTGGATTAAGTTGCAAAAAGCTTTGGGATGTGTTGCTGTCAGCAAATTTAAAATATGCTCTATTTTTTACATTATATTTCAGACACACTGAGAGACTCAATTTCAACACCTATCAAAACATATATCATATTTTATAAACTTTTATAAACATTATCAATTCAGCTTTTAATTATTCCTAACATCACCCTTTTTCCAAAATTGGGTTTGGGATTACAGTGCCAAAGCATCCACCTTGGATAATTTGCGTATCTGTTTAAACATAAACCACATTACTGCCATAGACGTGCCTAGCATTGTTGCAATGCTCTGGTATTTATTTCATATAATTTTAGTCAGGATTCTGCAATGTTGTGCAATGTTTCTGGGAAGAGTTTAAAAATGTTTTGATTATTAATAACACCATGTTGTCTCGGTGGCTAACCTCGTGATAAGTAGGGACATGAGGTTGTTGTCACGCCGTGTGGTTAACAGTGCTATAGATAAGCCCTAATCCCCACCAGGCTTGAGGTAATGCATAGCAAAAGGTGATCGGGACCACAGAACATACATGTGTAAACATCCGACACAGGATAAAATGGCAAAGTGCTGAAATTACACCCAGCTCAAAGAAGAATATGCTCTAAGCTTGCTCACTACATGTAATTCACACCTATCATATGCATTATTCTGCAGCAGCTTTCATGTTGCATGTTATAAGCATTGGAGTAACATCAGACCCATTTTATTATGTACACTCATCATGTCACATCAAGCCAATGGATTTAGTATTTTTTTATGTACAGTAGAAGACAAACATGCAAGTTGAAACCAAGCATTGGTCTTAAAATGATTTTTTTTAAAGAATCTGAACATGGTGTTAGTGCCAGCATTTTTTATTAATGATCTACTGGGATATCCACTTAAAATCAGAAAGTGGTTTGAAATATTCAGTGAGAATCAATTCTGTGGGTGAAAATTCTAGTTTTAAAAGGCTCAAAGGTGAACATGCTCTAAGCTTGCTCACAACACACGTGTAATTCACGCTTATGCATTGGGCTGCAGCTGCTCTCATGTTACATTTCATGACCAACGGAGTGAAATCAGGCGCAGTTTAACATGGCTGAACATAATTCTGCCCCGCAGTGATGCACTCATGAATAAACCACTAAACAGGGATAATTATCATTGATCTTTTATGTTTAGGTTTGAAGCTCCGCCCACTGGAAAATCTGTATGCATCATAATCTGCATTGACTGGTCTCAGCTCATTACAGGTCAAAGCATGATGTCGATGTGTTCAATAAATTAATCAAAGACTGTTTCTACAGTCCAGGTCAGAAATGGATTAGATGTGACAGACGCATAAGTTGGAAAATTATATATATATAAATACAAAATTGTAATTTATGTTTTTGGACAATTTAACAATTTATTTTACAAAAGTGGATTCACTTGTGTTCATTTTTAAGTTCTACACAATTGATTTTAGTTTCCACATGTACTTTGGTTGCACCTTACAGCACGGTATGATATGATAATTGTGTGGTAATAAACAGGTAATATAGTAATGTATG